>JAQIXT010000037.1:0-107969 GCA_034700445.1 Stenotaenia linearis | reverse complement strand
AACGAGATGAAAGAACAAAACTTGCCATTCGATTATTGCCATAATCCAAAGACACCATTGCAACATCATCAACAACTAAAAAAGAAAATCATAAAATTTAAATATGAAATTCAGCGATCAATTTGTTTTCCTTACCAGTATCGTTTAAAATTCCTGTGGCTTTAATAGATATTGGTTTCAATCCTTTGTATACTAAGCTTATAATTTGAACAGCATATATTCCAAGATCCAATGTAACGCTCCCACCAAGTTCTCGTTGGGTAATGCGAGCAAAACCAGTGATGGGACACCCAAAATTCACTTGGACCATATTCGGCTCACCAATTACTTTTTCTTCAAGTAAATTTCGGAGATGGTGGTATGCAGGAAAGCAACGACTGCAAACTCCCTAAACCACCAAATTACTATTTATTATCTAGAAATATGCATGATGTCTTACTTCCATAAGAAATTTCTTCCTTGTTTTAGCTAGTTCTAAAAGTTGATTAACGTGATTTAAATTCGTACACATTGGTTTTTCAACCAGAACGTGTTTTCCCGCTTCGAGCATCATTTTCGCTGAGGTGAAATGATCCGGGTTCAAAGTTCCGATGTACGCAATATCTTTCATATCAACGATCTTTAGACCTTGTACAAACTTAAAAAATTAAATAAAAATATTTTACCAATGTCAGGATTATCAGCAATTTGAGTGAAATTTTCGTGAGCATTCGGTATGCCGTGAATTGATGCAAAACTTTCAGCTTTTTTAGGTACTTTATCAGCAACTGCGACAATCTTGGATATTAAAAATGCAAATTTCCAAATACAAATAAATTATCACACAATTCTCAAGTTACCTCATGGCCAGAAGGTTTTAAAGTTCTTAGACAAATAGCAAAATCATGGCTAATTCTCCCAGCGCTCACCAAACCCCACCGCAAAATGTTACCAGCCATTTTGAGTAAAAAAATTTATCAACACTCGATCCACATAAACTTTGACTTTATTTTATCAATCCTTTAGATTTTTTTTTTCTTTGGAACTTTGGGACTGTACAAAACGTTTTTAAATTTTAATAATTTCTCATTTTCAAGACAAATTAATCTGTGTTGTTAATTTCATCAACAACTTTTTCCGTTTTTTCTTCTTCCTCCTCTCTTTTCAGGGGATTAATTAAATCTTTCCAGTCGATCTTAGGTGATCCTTTGTTGAAAGCCAAAAGGGCGCTCCAAATGTAGAGAAAAGAACAGACGATCAGGTTCGTGATGCCAATAGACATCAACATAATAAGACAGTTGAGAAAATATCCCAAAGTTGGAGATGCCGATTTCAATACCAATTCACACGCAACCATATCACTCGCTTTCCCATCACTGTCCACTGCTTCCACCGGAAGCGACTAAGAAATTACGTGTCAATAAATTTTACAATTCGAGACTTGATTTGAGATTACTTACGGGACAGTGAAGAATCCAACGAAATTGGAGCAGGAAAAAAACAAACATCACAGGAAGCGTCATAAGCACCAAAAGAAGGAAAACGCTGAAGTTTAAAAGGCGTTTAACAGGTTGAATAAAAGTTCGGCTATTTTCACAAGCCTAAAAAATATCAGAATTTGCTTTAAAATCAAGAAAATATTCTCTTCTTTAATATTTTACTAACTTGAGGAAAACATTGGTTGCGAAGATCTTTGATTTCCTGGCGTAGCTTTGAAAACTGATGATCGAACTTCGAGTCGACGACTTCAAATTCCTCTCCAGCTTAAAAAAATCCATTTATTCACATAAATTTAATAAAAAGGTGTTAAAAGTCTTTTATTCTACCTGTTCCCTCCATTGCTATGTCGCTTAGTACAGAAAACAAACAAACAAAAAACTTATTTAAAGAAATTTAAAGAACATGACATTCCTTTTTCTCCAGCTCCAAATCGTGAATAAATAATACAAGTGAGTGTGAATACTGTTATTTGTTACAACAATTTACTAAGAAACGTGCTTATCAATACATAACTTCGTTGTTTCAATACAATTTAAACGTGACATTGTTGTTATTAAAAAATTTTCAATTCGGATTTATGGAGATTCACTTGTTTGTTAGGGACGCAGAAAAGAGAGTCTCGTAAAACGTTATATTGATCGTGCGAAACGGTATCTTTTACCATACAGGGTAACGTGGATTCGAGAAAATAAAATATTAATCGTCGGGTTGTTTCCAATTGTAAACAACCACACATGCTGGCAGGATTTGCGCGACAAGAAACTTGAACATTTTCGGGTTTCATGTGCGATAAACGAGCTACCATGCTTTGAATTGCAAGTTGTCTGTCAAGAAACGCTTCTATTTTCATTCGAAAATTTGTAATTGATACTGTAATTTCAGCTTTGGAATCGTCTCTGACTGAGTTTGACTCATTAAACGCTTTTTCTGCCATTAATTTACATATTTCAACTGTTTCTACTGATAAATCGTTGGCAACTTTCATGGAATCCATGGCATCAAGACGTTTTTTAAAGCACGGGAATTTATCTATCATGGCATCAGGTGGACTAATTTCACCACTGTTAAGAAATGCAAAATTGGTTTAAAGAATAAATCGAAAGTTGTAGAACTTACCTTAAAATGGAATTGCATTTACAGGTGAGGTTCACAGTTGGTATCATAACTTCAAATGAATTGATTGCTCTGGTGCCCTCTAATTTCCATATTAGGCAATAATCTCCAACTCGTCTCATACGTGAGCCGTCAAACGATATTTTACAAGAACTACATAAACCTGACACGGGTAACTTAGCAACTGACCTAATAAAATATTTCATTTGATTATTTGAAAAGTTCTATCCTAATAAAATAAAATAATAAATTACATCAAATTAACTACGGTACTTACAATAATTTGAGAAATGCTACAACCGTTGGTATTTGCCCGTCAAATTTTGGACCACAAATCTCGCAGTCGCGACTCGGGTCCTCTAATTAAGGAAAATTTCAATTTTATTTAATTATGGAGTTGAATTATTCATTACCAGTAATGACGGGATCTCTCTTGCCTATTAACAAGGCTACAACAGTCAAAAAAGCCATTGCACATGCAAACATTAATATGATTTTATTTACTGTCTATTACCAATTAAAGGAAGTGTAAATAAATTAAAAGAATAAAATAAATTTTGTGTTAATACCTTACCATTTCAAAGTTCATGATTTTTGTTGAGGTTATAATTCAAAAAATATACAAAAAAATTTCACGAAATTATTAATAATATCTTTGTTAAGAGATTGAAATGGTATTTCTCATAGCGACGTAAATTTCCATTGATGGTATACATCTGAAATAAATGATTCAGATCATCTGCACTGCAGATGTTTTCAAACACCCACGAATAAATAATGTATGTGGATCACTTTATTTCCTTCGGTAATACAATTTAAATGTTTGTCTATTTAATTCGCAGTAATCTACAAGTGCTTTATGTATTCAATTTCCTGTTAGTGTTTATGTAAACCGAAAAGAGTTTAAAATAATAACGTATAAGGAAAAAATTTAAACAAACTTAAAAACAAACTTTAACACTAAATAATATTATGTAATAAAATTCATGCGCCGATGTTGACGCAATAATTACGAAGCATGTCATTGATCTCATAAAGTGACATCGAATAACGAGTCGCTATAGTGACTTCACTGTCGAGATACATTTGTCATTTTTTTATATTTAAAGGAAAGGAATTTAAATTACGATGGCTGTCAGGACTAAATGGCGAGTGTTCAGAAAAAGAATCCAATTTGAAATCATGATAAAATTGGAAGACGTTTTTGAAGGGCTGGATGAAACTGAAATTAAAAGTTATAAAAATAGAAGTCTCGAAGATTTTCTTAACCTCGTTCAAGCGTTATGCGACGAGAGTTGCAGTGAAGACAAATTTGACGAGAAAATCAACCAGTTGGCAATGGCTGTATATTCAGGTAAAAAATAAATAAATTAAAATAAAAAAATTTCAACAACCCTTTTCATCACTGCCTTATTATAATTTGAATAATTCCCTTCATACAGGAGGAAGTAACTTAACAGCCTTAGGTGGTCGATTAATACCGCATATGGCTCGTATATTAGACCACGTGGGGTCTTCGTTACAAACTAAAGTCTTTATAATCCAGTATATTACACTTGTATGCTGGAAAAACAGAATCAACCAGGTATTTGCTCATCTAATCGCCTCAAGTCTTATTCACTTCCGTCTTTTAATAGAGTATTATTCTGGAAACTAAACATTACCTGAATATTTTAAGCGCGATATTAATAGGAAGGAAATCAGAATTGCTTTGTCGTTGGGCGTGTTATAGCTTAGTGTCGTTGATGGTGGGGAATGTAGAAATGATGAAACAAGTTAGATCGATGGAAGTTTGTTGTGACACGTTAAAAGTTTTAGCCAAGGCAGCACGCATGTGGCGAATTAGTGGTTGGAGCAGAAATTATGCTCAAGTTGCAACGAGAATTTTGGCTACTAAACAAGATCCGAAGGCAAAACAGTCAATTCAACCAGCAAAATAAATACAAAGTTGATGTATAATTCTGCATTAAAAAATTCATGACTTTTCTGTTTATCTTATAAAATGCTAATTTAATCAGCGCTTGAATCTACAATACTGTCACCACTCACCAGTTATCAGGTGTAAGTTTATTGTCTGATTTATAGTTGATCGTGAACTAGGAAGTCGTGTTGTTTGATGAGTAGTCAACGAACTTTGGGTATGTTTATGAAATTCCCCTTCTGAAATTCCCCGTTAATCATATTCACCCTTAATTATTCAAAGCCATTCCCTGAAATTTTTTTTCCAACTTAATCACAATACAATTTCACATCGAGATGCATGCCCGGTTTCACTTATGCACTCCCATTGGCGGAATTTTTAACTAGGAAATAACAATGGTATATAAGTAAAAGAGAAAGGAGACCTTCAGCATCACTTCTGTCAACTCGATCGTGGTCAAGTTCAAGGTAAGAAAAGATATTAACATTTACTAATAATGTTGCAACGTTTGAACGTCATAAATCCAATCAAATGTTCATTTCCTAATATTATTTAGACAGCTCAAAAAAGTTCATCAATTATTTGCGAGTAGAGATAATAACATCACTTTAAATATTATTTTCTAAAACATTTTTCAAAAGTATTTTTACAAAACACGAGATTATTTTGTATACATTTTTCGAAAATATTTTTAAAAATTAAAAAAATTTTAATTCATGTAAAAATAATTCGTTCCTGCAGTCAATTCAAATTTCTATATCACAAATATCAGTTTGTATAAGCAATAATTATTTTAGCATAATAATGAAAATTAATTACGCAATTATCCACATAACTTGCAATGCACTCAATATTCAGATTTCTCAGAAAGTAAGAGGAAAAATATTTCAGATGTATTCTAACTAAAGCTTCTCAACATTCTTTCAGACTAAAAATCAATGACTAATTTAATTGAATTGCATTATTTCAGATGGTTAACGTTGCAATAGCTTACCTGATTTCGACACTCGTAACAGCCGATATACTTCTAGGTAGGTATTTATTGCCCTTTGACCTTTGACAGGGATGCGGAAACAGTCGATGGAATGAGACATTGAACCATTGGGCAATTAGCATAAACTAATATTGGCGACCTTCATGAATAGTAGAAATTAAATTCCTTTCAAGACCCGTTACCTTTCCTTTCAAATACTCACCGCAAACATTTCACCTTTTCAGCGTTTCATCCAAGGCTGCGACATCCCGTCAAATATTGGTCTTCGAGGACTCCGCCCTTACCCCAACGCAAATCTGCCGGACAAGTTTGCACTGCTGAAGGTTTTTTTAGAAACCCTGACGATTGTACGAAATTCTACAGATGCGTTGATTACTCGGGACAAGGTCGAGCCTTTTCTAAGTTTAATTTTGATTGTGCACCTGGTACTGTGTTTGACGAAAGCATCAGCGTTTGTAATTATCCCAGTGCTGTACCCGGATGCGAAGGTGTTGTTAATGAACCATTACGGCCAGAATCACAGGAGAAACCGGCGTCAGTTGCTCCGATTTCAGAATCAAAAACAGAACATCCACCTTGTCCCGTTCATCAAACCACATCAAATGCTCAGCTTCCAGTGTCTACTTTTAAACCACCTCCAACTACTGCTGGTACACAATCTCAAGCTAGTTCATCCACAAAAAGTACTTTAACAACAAGTATACATGAAATAACTTCAACAAAAGGTACAACTTCTTCTGATAAAGAAGAGGAGTCGAATTTTAGTGAAGTCACTTCTGTTACACCATCAATTACTGATAAGGAAGATGAAGATTTAAATAAACTTACACCGCTTGGAAATACTTTAACCACTGCAAGTTCTAATATAGAAGAGCAGTCGAGTACGCATGGCGTTCAACAATGCACTTGTAGTGGACAAGAAGGAACAGCTGCGACAGTATCGACTCAAAAGACACCAATTGATGAGAAAACTACACCTATACCTACATCACCGGAAATAACATCAACCAATTCTCAAGTCGACGGCAGCTCTGATGGTACAGCCAAACCAGAGGAGTCAACGATCTCGACTGCAGGTTTGGATGAAACAACTAAGGATGAAGGTAAAGAAACTACTAAAAAGGAAGAAACTACGACTGAAAAAGAGGAGACCACCACTAAAAAAGAAGAACCTACGACTAAAAAAGAAGAACCTACCACTGAAAAAGAAGAAACTACGACTAAAAAAGAAGAACCTACGACTAAAAAAGAAGAACCTACCACTGAAAAAGAAGAAACTACTACTGAGAAAGAAGAAATTACTACTGAAAAAGAAGAAACTACTACTGAACCGGATGATGATTACTTCTTATTTCAATTGCGTTGTGGAAATAGACCTAGCTTTAGGCGTCATCCAATGCACTGTAATAAATATTATAGGTGCTCTTCTAATGGTGTGCAAATTCAGTTCGACTTATTTACTTGTGACGAAGGGGAAATATTCGACAATAGCAAGGAAAAGTGTCTACCCGAAGAGGAAGCCGAAACATGCACGGTAGTAGAACCTATTGATGCGAATGAGAGTAAACCGGTTAATGCCGATTCCTGGAGAATTCGACGTCCGATCAACGGAATGTTGCATAAACGACATCCAAAGTTTACACCTTTTAATACTTTTTAGGGAACATTGTGATAAAATTAGAACATTTTGATCGATTCATTGGTTATTGGTGTTAAAGAACTTTCACATGTTTTTCACTGAGAGCGGTAAACATCATACACAAATATCTTTAGAAAATACTTTGATCTTTTATATTTTTGTAATAAAACAAACATGAAGAATAAACATGAAATTCCGATACAAATATTTGTATTTCATATTTGTAAACTGACCAACACGTTTCAATACAGATTTCACTTTTGAAGAGAATTCTATAAAATGTTTTGTGCAAGTTCTTAAAGTCATTATACCTTTACCGAATTTGTTGTCTTATCAACAAACTAAAATAACATACACAGAAAAGCTAACATAGAACTAGCTCAGAACCATGGCTGCATTCAGGAAAGTTCTTGTCTTAACTTTATTGCTCATTCGGCGAGTTGATGTTTCTGATTATTCAATGGCTCAAAATCTTGGAAGCGAAGAGTAATAAGATTCTTAAAACTTTCATTTCACAATGCTTAATGTTTAAATTAACTTTTACAGCAAACCAAAAGACAAACCAAAACAGGTATTTTCAAGTACAGGTATAATAATTCCTGAAAACTATTCTCGTTCTCAACCACCATACTATCACTTGAAAAAAAGTAAAAGAAATTATTACGGTAACTAAATTTTAAAAAAATTAATTTAAGTCAATTTCATATTTTGTAAAGGTACTAACTTGTTCATTCATATACATCCTCATATGGTACGGAGTTTGTCAGAACAATCAATGGTAATAACCTGTAATTTTACAGTTAAATATAATTTAAATAACCTAATAAAATAGGACTTTACGTTGGATTTATCCCTCACATTTTCATGGCTGGAACCAAGAATCGGAGGTAATATTCTGGAATCTTACATTGTACACAAAAGAAAAGCTGTTCAGCTTTGGAATCCAAATCTCAAGTTCACTAACTGTAAAGGATGCGATCAACAACTAATCGATCTAAACAAACATCAAATGATGCTCATTCCTGTTCCACAATTAAAAGCATATAATGCTAAAATTACGTACAGGTAGAAGTATTTAAACTTTTTAAATATAATATTTAATTTTTAAAATATTATTGATCAGAGGAATTTTTTCTTTCACCTGTGAATTTGATTTAAGCCATTACCCCTTTGATCAGCAAAAATGTCAAATGGATGTCGAAATAAGTAAACATTTCAATTATTTTAGTTAATTTTGAAGAATAATTTTAAAAAATAATTTAGCAACCGCAAAAAATTTGGTAGTTCCTATAATAGATCACGACGAATTTATCTCTAAAAATTTTACTGTGCCAGCTGAATTCAAATTAATCAACTTAAATATTGAAGCGAAACCTTGTGACAATGATTATGGTAATTAAATGCTTACATTTTTGTTATTTGAATTAAAGCTCATTCATTGCTTTTATTAGACACAGCAACCTGTGTCAGCTACGTGTATACTTTTAAGCGTATTTCAACACAGCATGTATTTTTAACGTTCGTACCAAGTGGCCTCATCGTTATTTTATCGTGGATTTCATTTTGGCTTGACCCTGATGCAGCTGCCCCTCGCGCTGCTCTTGGTGTGACTTCACTGCTCACACTCGCTACTCAGCTAAATTACGCCCAAAGGAATTTGCCTGCAGTTGGAATTATAAAAGCGCTAGATTTTTGGATGTTCACTTGCATTTCCATGATATTTGCATCTTTACTTGTATTTGCTCTTTCCTACAATTTTAAACGAATTTTGAAAGCTCGAGAAGCTGCTGCTGTAAAGCCATTCAAACAAATAAGAATGGTAGTACCAAAACTGGTAATATTTGAAAAATTTTAAACTTTTTTCTAATAACTTTTCTCATCATATATTGCAGACCGATTTGAGACAAAGTCAAATGATTCCCTTCGGCAAAAGAGTATGGGTCTCTTTTTTGAATAATCCTCGAATGATTGATAACGTTGCAAAAATTATTTTTCCAATCGCTTTTATAATTTTTAACATTACGTTCTGGCGATATTACAGATATTAAATTAAACAAGCGTAATCACACGCAATTTATGTAAATAAAAACACAACACTTATATTTTAATATTTTCATTAAAAACTTAGTTATAAACATTTTTGTATCCAAATATCACTTGATTGCACAGCGCAAGTATTTATCCAATAATTTTTTTTCCACTTTAACCGCCTTTGTACTATAAGTTGTATTATTGAATTGCGTCGTATACTTATGTTTGCTTGTTGCTTGATCCGGCCACTTGTCTACTGTACTTGTATATAAATTATAAGAGTTTGGGGTACAACCCTCGAAATATTGATTAACGCTTTCACGCTTGTGAGTTTCTTTTTATTTATTTCTTCATTTTTTTGTGAAAAAAATCTTTGTGAAATAAAAACTTGTTCACGTTTTTTTTGTCAATAAATACGAAATTATTCGCTTAGCTTTACAACTTTAAATACATTTTCAGATAAATTATTTTAATTCATTGAAATAAATTTAATAAAAATTACAAAAATCCACAAATTTATTAACCCCGACTAATTTTTATTAGATACTCTTTTCTGATGAAAATGGAAATAAATAAATATGAAAATGTAATTCTTATTTAACTAAAACTCAATTATGGCACAAAAACATAAATTTGCTGTATTTACTCAAGTTTTATTCTCTTAATATATTATTTAATGGTTCATAAAACAGCTTGAAAATATACAGTAGTTATAGCAATATTTTTGTAAACAAAGACGTTTAAATCACAAATTAAATTTTAAAGCAAAAGCTACAAATCGTGATAAAATATTTGCTATTTCTTACAACTTTAAACTCATTTCGAAAAGGAGAGTTGAAACTGAGCTGAAGCCTTTAAAAAGCAACTGATTGACAAGGCGAAGAACCGTTAGTAATATTTTTGAATGGCAAATTAATTGAAACTAAAATATGCAATCTTTTTTATTGCAGATTCGTTTGATTTTTGATTATCCTAAATATTGTTACAACGAATTTCGGACTTTATAGGCCTGGTATTAATGGACAATATTGCGCAAGTTGTATTTCCAATTACTTTTTCTTTATATTTTTCAACATGTTTTTCTGGAGTTATTACTATTATTAAATTTAATTACATCTAACAGTTTGAATTAAATTTTTTTAATAAATTGCTTAACTTATCGATTAAACTGTTGTTAAGTTTGGAGAAGCTTTAAACGACTGTACAAAGGAAGACAGATTCAGAAGGCCGGACGAGGGGAAGGGTCGGACGAGGGAGGAGGGGGTCGGACGAGGGAGGAGGGGTCGGACGAGGGAGGAGGGGCTCGAATTAGGCATAAAAGCCTAGGTTTAAGGCCACAAAAGCCTTTAAAAGGCCTTAAAAACCCAAAATATGTGGTTAGAAAGCCTTAAATAGCTCAGGAAGGCCTATAGGCTCCAAGAGCGTTAAAAGGTCCAGGGCTTAAAGGGCTTAAAATGCACAATAAAGGCCCAAAAAATAATAGAAATTTTTTCTCTCCGGGACTTCAAAAACCCAGTTACGGCACAGGTAAGTGTGTAAACACACACAACGAATGCGTTTTTTCCGCATTACATCTTAATGCATCTTAATATTGATTTTCATGCATTTTTAGATTATAATAAATTTAAAAGTAAAAAAAGTTTCGATTCAATTCTACGTTTCAATTTGTCAAATGGCAATGAAAGATGTGGTCGTTATAGCAGCAGAGTTTGCTATACAAAACAACTACAGCGAGCACAATATTCCGAACTCTACAAGAGAAATTTGCTTATTAATTTTAAACTTTTTCAAGTAATTTACTTTTACTCAACAACTGATGAAATGTTCAGAAAACTTAAAAGCTATTGACAAACCGCTAAGAGAAAGAGTAATATTGAAAACCTTACGGTTTGTCAATATTACTCTTTCTCTTAGCGACATAAATTACATACCGTACACGAAAATCTTGTCAAGATCGTTGTATTGATTTCATTTTTAAAAACAATTTGGAGGTTTAATGCAATGAATAAAAGTTAATTATCAATTTCATCATTATTTATCATTTACTCCAAACATAAATGTATAAATTCATTTAAATTGTTTTAACTTATGTTAGTTAAAATGTTGAACATTTTACAAATTTATTGCATAGCTCAAAAATGTCAGTTAATGATAAACGAATTTTAAAAAAAATAAAAGAATTAATATTGATATTGATTTTCATGCATTTTAAAATCATAATAAATTTAAAAATAAAAATCTTTCGATTCAATTCTTCATTTTAATTTATCTGAAAGTATGGTCGTTATAGCAGCAGAGCAACAACTATAAGCAGCACGATGCTTTATCCACAAGGGAAATTTAATAGTTATAGGAAAATCGTAAG
Source organism: Stenotaenia linearis (assembly GCA_034700445.1). NCBI lineage: Eukaryota > Metazoa > Arthropoda > Chilopoda > Geophilomorpha > Geophilidae > Stenotaenia > Stenotaenia linearis. Next base: position 96,427 of record JAQIXT010000037.1, on the reverse strand, counting down.
AGAGCTACATTAAACATGAGTCGAGCTGTATTACAAAGTAATCCCTGGATAAAATTTATGTCAAGGGTCATTTTAATTTTCTTTTTTATCGAGCAAATTTATTTTTTGAATTGTACCGCTGAAACGAACAACGAAAGGTAAAAATCACAATCATAAACTCGCGTACACTGTAATCAGGAATTAATGTAATTTATATAATATCAGTAAGAAAAATTTGAAACAAGAAGTTGCAAATAAGAACGCGATAATAATTCCTGATAATTACACACGGACGATTCCACCAAATTATTTTAAACGAAGTAAAGAAATGGAAAATTAACTTCCAAGCAATGTCTAAAAAATGTGATTTTTTTAAATTCTATTTTTATTTAAAAAAAAGAAAAGAAAAATGAAACTATGAAGGTGATGGTTTCAGTAACACCTCACATGATACTAAGCTTATCAGAAATATCAATGGTAATAGCTATTACGAAACAAACTACTTATGTACTCCTATTAATTATGTTTTACCAAGGATTTTACAGTGGATTTGACTCTAGGATGTTGGTGGCAAGAAGCTAGAATCGAAGTTAGCACCCATCGAGGCGAACTTCGTCATACGAGTATACTGGTACCAACAGACATAGCAATTCAACTATGGCATCCAACCTTTGAGTTTACCAACTGTAAACGATGTGATCAAAGACTAATTGATCCAAACAAACATCAATGGCAAATTTATACTTTCACTCCAGGTGACCCCTTAGTTCTAATCAGTTACAGGTAAAACAAATTGTAAAAACAAATTAAATTTACGGGATGTAATAATTTTTTTTTGTCAGACAAATTTTCTCCTTCACATGCTTTTTTGATTTAAAATTCTATCCATTTGATGAGCAGAATTGCGAAATATTTCTTAAAATTTGTAAATCATTGCTTATTTTTATTGATTCTAAACTTTTTCAAATAATTTATATTTTCAGACACTGTGTATAATTCCATTGAACCAAGATTTTTTTATCAAGAAATTCATGAGCTTAATCAGACGAAAAATTTTCCAGTCCCAGCTGAATTTAAACTTGTTCGTTCGTACGTCAAATCCGAAAATTGTGATGGCGAACACAGTACAGTATTAAAATATACCTCAAAAATCTCATTCGTAATCCCGTAACTTGTCTACAACTTAGGTAAAGCAAAGTGTGAACGTATTGTGTTTATTTTCCAACGAATTGCAACTCAACACCTAATATTAACTTTCATACCGAGTGGATTAATCGTCATTTTGTCTTGGATTTCTTTCTGGCTCGACACTGAAGCCGCTGCCCCTAGAACAGCTCTAGGGGTGACTTCCCTGCTTACACTTGCAACTCAACTGAATTATGCACAACGGGATTTACCTGCAGTTGGAACGATAAAAGCACTGGACTACTGGATGTTTGCTTGCATTTTCATGGTATTTGGATCTTTGCTAGAATTTGCCATTGCTTACAACTTCAACCGAATTACTGTACTAAATCCCTTCAACAATCAACCGACTGGGACGACAATTACACCTAAAACGGTTAGTATTTTATTGTTTTTAACAATAAATCGATCGAGTTTAATGTAGCTGTGAAAACTCTTTTGTTATTTTTAATTGAATAGTATATGAGTATTTACACTTTTTTGTATTTCAGTTTCCATGGGTAGTAGTCAGTCATTCAAAGCACTTTTATCAAAGATTGCGTGCCGGACTCCAGAAAAATCCCCGTATCATTGATAGTATATCGAAAATTTTATTTCCAATAACTTACTTAATTTTCAATTTATGTTTTTGGTGCCGTTACTATATTTTCGTGCCAAGATAAAATTTTATCGAATGAAATATTATTAAACTTTTCACTGTACTTGTAAGCATTAGTAACCTTGTAAAGTTTATCGATTACTTTACACATACACAAACATGTTCACTTTTACTCAACTTTAATTTTATTATAAAAAACTTTATAGGTATTGATTAACCGTAAGGTTGCACGTAAATCATGCAATGATCGTTGTATTGATTTCATTTTTAAAAACAATTTGGAAGTTTAATTGCATTGAATAAAAGTTAATTATCAATTTCATCATTATTCATCATTATTCATCATTTACTCCAAATATAAATGTATAAATTCTTTTAAATTGTTTAACTTCCGTGTCAAACTAATGCGAAAACAATGACGACTTGAAACCCAAATTTTATTAACAGTGTAAACATTTTATAAATTTTTTGCATAGCTCAAAAAATGTCAGATAACGATAAACGAATAAAATAAAAAAAAGAATTAACAAATGATTTGAGCAAAATACACTACAAAATTCGAGCTACGTATGTCGAAATTTATGGACCGCAAAATCTTGTTTCGCTACAACTTGTTGACAAACACCGCAAACTTTTACATCTACATCCGACTTTCCTTTTTTCTGCAAACGCTTATTAACCAATAATAATTCCTGTTGCTTTTTAATGTCGGGCAACAACGCTAAAAGTTCCGGAAACACTTGTAAAAATTCAGTGTTTCCTAGCAACTTAACACACTGTTCGTAATAATGATCAGCACTTATTTCGTTTTGTCTAAACTGACCGGAAACCGTCTTAAAATCACAAAACGAAGAGTCTGAGTTATTGAACGTGAGTTGAATTTTTTTTATCAGATCAAAATTTCTTTGCTGAAAATTGTCGGGCGGAGTGTATTCGTTCGTCTTACCAAACTTGTTGTCTAGAGCGTCTAAACTGATTTTAGTGCTAAATTCAGTCGAGTTCGTAATTGAATTTGCCTTGTTTATTCTGCTGTTTGATTTTGGCTTGCCTACGCAAACAAAATTAACTTATTAAAAGATAAAAATTTAAAAAAATTAAACTTACTGCTAATGTTTTCGTCGTTTTCTATTTTTATTCCGTTCAAGGGTTTTTTCGGTCTATTTTCGTCCACAATGTTTTTCTTTGAATTTTTCTTTTTCGATAAATTCAGGGAGTCCGCTAAACCCGCCAAAGAAAAACTGTCGTCCTTCACCGAAACTCTCGCCAAAGAACGCAGGATTTTACTTCTATCGTCGGGAACTTTGGGTTTTGGCTTCGGTTGCGGTGGATTTACCGCAACACTTTTCGACGAATTGGTGGTGGTTGGGTTCCCGAGTATTGGAAAATCTTCAGCTCCGAAAGAAACAAATTCGGGTTCCTTTTTTTTCTTCACCGTAACTGAAGGTGCGACTTCGTCAAAGCTGTTCATGTCGAGCACTTCGTATAAGTTTTGGTGAGTGAATGACTCGTATGGATTTTCATTGCTGGATTTTTTAGACTTATTTTCATCGTACTTTTGTTTGTTATTTACTTGCTTATTTTGATTTAAATTTTTCTTTTGTAACGGTTTAGTCTTTTCAATCAGTTGTGCATTTGAAGTACTTTTTCCGTTATCACTCGTATGCTTTCCTTTTTTATTCAAACGTGGAAATTCGTCGTTCAATTTAAGTGGCAAATTTGTGGCTTTTTCTGGTTTCTTTTTTGGTGCGACATCCTTAACAACATTTGTATTATTCACGACCCAATTACTAGGAGCAATAACGGGCGCATCTGCTGTTAACCACGGAAAGTCGTTGTGATCGTTGACATATCCTTGTTTCTTTACAATCTGTGGCGAATTGTTGGGTTTGCTCGAATTCTTCTTTGAACCGTTATCAGACACATCACTAGTAGTATTCCCTAACACCCAATTGCTCGTCGTGAACGTTGAATTTGAAGATAAACTCGGAAAATCATTTTCTTTGCTCGAAGAAGTCAGTTTCTTTCCACCCTGCCACACCGGAGGCCTGAAAACTGATTCCACTCTGCCATTTCCGTTATTGCTTAATGTTGGAAAATCATTTGCGTAAAACGCTTCTGCTGGTTCTGGTTTAACGTTAACTGAACTAGAGTTTGAATTGATCGCACTTTCCCTTTAAAAAGAAATAAAATGAATAATTTACAAACAACTGCAGTGTAAATCTCTTACTTTTCTGATGAGTTTTCGTTCCCGTTTTTATTTTTTTGAGATAAAGATGGTTTATCTCCATTATCAAATGTTTTATTGTCATCTGTAATAAGATATTAAAGTGTCAGAAGAACGTTATTAAATTTTTACAAATATTTACCCATATAATAATGGCTCCGTTTTGGTCTGGGAGTGAGAGAAAAATTAACATCTAAAGTTCTAGCTTGTTTTGCCTTCGCTCTACTCATGTTCTTATTATGAACCGACGCTTTGTGCGCCTTAAGATCAATATCTGACCGAAAAACTGAAGTAAATTGTTCGTTTACACATTCACCATCTTCGCATAAGTAATGCTCTACTTTGAAATGTTCTCTGAGTTCAATATAATCGCTATAAATTGAAAAGTTGTTATTAGTCGGCACAAAACTGAATTTTCCATTGAGGTATACCAATAAAAAAAATGGTGACCGTCAGCATCGCAAAAATGGCAGAAAAAGTGATCTTTTCTCAAATGACGGTAGAGCTCATCTTCATCCACGTATCTTTCATTACAAAACTTACAGAGAGGATGGGCTCTCAATGATGTGTTATCCTTGTCACCGAATTGACGGTGATGAGATAAATCAGTTCTCGAGTACACTTGTCTTTCAAAACTAAATAACTGAAAATAAAAACATTAAATACCAACGTAATAATTTAAAAACAAAAAACTTACTTTAGTATTATCTACGCATAGATTACAATAAAATTTATCGTGTATTCTTCGCATGTGATCCTTTAACTGCATAAAATTCGCGAAAACCTTTCTCTGAGTACAGATATTACACGAATGTTCAAGCAATTCACTAAACGCTCTTTCGGTATCAGGCGTATCGAATATTATTCCATATTCCGAATTATTTTTCTTATTACTAAAATCCAATTTTTCGAAGGCAAGCAGCTTCGGTGAAAACGTTACCTGAAAATGTAAAACGTTGTAATTTAAATTCACCTCGGAAATAAAAGGGGTATTACCTCGGGTAACGATTGCCGGCATATTGCACAGTCGGTCTTGCCACATAATACTCTAATTCGTGTACAACATTCGTGACAAATAGCATGGAAACAGTTCCCGTAAGCATAAATTTCAATTTTACGGCAGCAAAGAACACACACTTCTGCTTCGGTATTCATTTTTCTTGTGTAGTGACTGTGGAATGATAATTATTTTAAGACTTACTCTACGTGGTATCAGTATTAATTGCAACACCTTACGTAATATAGAAAAAAAACTAAATTTTAGCTACATAGCGAGTTGTGACCTAACCGGAAAGTGTACGTCCCGACAGGAAGTGACGTGTGGTTTGAAATGCGTAATAATTCTTCTGTTAGAGGAAGAACGAAACTATTGCACGTTTATTTTTAGTAGTTTTATTGCAAGAGAAGCGATCAATATATTTACGTTTCAAGAAATGATCACGATTTTAAAAATCAAAATTTTTTCGATAATTTTAACTATTTTTATTTACAGATACCAAACGGCAAGTTTGATACGGAATTTAAGCAAACAATACACATTACTTTAATCTCACATCACATATATAAATAGGTGAATTTAATTGAGAATATAAATAATCATAGCATGGTTATTGTTTATTTATACAGACCACACTTCACATTCAAAAAATATGAAATAATTAATTAGCTAATTCCATGTTATTCACACTAAAAGGTGAGATACTGATAACCGATCCATTTGTCATCGTTGCATGCAATGCTAATACAATAATGTTGAAATAACTGCTCCAACAATTCTCGCTCGTCTAAAAATTCAATTTTTTCAACCCTAAAATAAAAAATAAAAATTTTTAAATTTTTAGACATTTCTGAATTAATAAGAATTTAATTTCTCCGAAAGTGAATAATGTGATTTTAGATATCATGAAATCATTTTTCGGTGAAATTACGATAAAAACTGAAATTTCACCTCATTAAATCAGCTTGTGGAATCAAGTGATAAACATCAGTCATCAACCATGCGTCTGATTTTTGCCATCCAGTTTGCAAAAATCTAAAAAATAATTTAAAATTTTCAAAATTAATCAACTCGCACATCGTGGCATTACCTTTGTTTCTGGGAATCTAATGATTTACAGCACGAAACACCGTCGAGAGAACAACCCCGCTTTTTCAGATTCTCGACCATTATCTGTCCAAACCTATCTTCCATATTTACCTATCAACATTATTTGTTTTGTTAATGATAATCGTCCAACATACGATAAAAATGTTATACTTGTTCGTAATTAATAAACACAGCAATTTTAAAATTATCAGCAATCCAATGAAGAAGATTATTTGAATGATCTGTATCCATATACACCAAAACACACTCGGCTATAACTAAAGTGGTTAAACTGAAATCAATATCACAGTCTTTCAATTTCTGATTTAATGCATTGAGAAGTCTCATGTCGCAACCAATTATATGGTAATTAGCTGCATGGAGATCGGTAACGTTCAAACTTATATCACCGTCTACGAAAATATGAAAACAAATTAAAATTTCATTAAAATTCACTTAAATTACATCATTTATTACCTTCCACTGTGATTCCTTGAAGAAGAGGTTTCGATTTTTTAATGAAATAACATTTTTTTGATGTAACTGCGGGAAAATCAACTTCGATGAAATTTTTAACACTTTTTCCTTCGTCTTTTAATCTCCAATATAACGTATCGAAGCCAGCACCGAGGTTTATAATTTGGCAATTTCCGTTTGATACCTAGTGGAAAAAACAAGAAAAAAAAATTTCACATATTTCACTTTAAATTCACAGTCAACTCACTTGGATTACTTGATCGATGAGTTGCTTCATTGCTTGTACTCGTGCGTAGTATCCCCGATTAATTTCTGGGGTTTTTCTTTCAGATGCACGAACAAAGTGCTGTAAATACGGATCGTGCCAGTAACCTAGTTGTACTGCGCTCCTTTTGCACGAAGCGGCATCATCGTTAGTTGCCTGAATAGCATCGTCGTCGCTTGCTCCTTGTAGATCCACATTCATTGTGTGGTTTTAAAATTGAGGTGCTTGGAATTATTTGCACTTCACAGGTCTAAATATGTCCAGAAGTCAGAATGCGAGCGCATCAAACCCCAAACAAACGTCTGGTGGTTAAACGCTTAACTAACGAACGTCAACATTTGGTTCTAAAGCCAGGATTGTGCCGGATTGTGCCTATAAAGCAATTAAAAATTTTTTTCTTCTCATGAAGAGTAAATTTGTTATAGATTTTCTTTAACTTATAAATCCTAGAAATCTATTTTAAAAAATAAAAAATATTTTTTCTCTCCCTAATAAAATTTTAACAAAATAGCAGACGACAAGCTAAACATCAATATTACAGTAGTTTCAATAGAAATATTTTTATTTGCATTATAAAAGTGTAGGATCACGTGATAATTTTTTTTTGAGTCAACCCTTGCAAAAGAAAAAAAAAATAAAACTAAATTTGAAAAGAAAGGTTTAAGAATTTTAAAGAATTTATTTGGGAAAATTTTAAAAAAATAAAATTTTACGAAAAATTTAAATATTTAAAAAAAAATCTAAACAAAAGTTGTTTTCAATTTAAAAATAAATACTAAACACACAAAAAAATTTAAGACAAAAATATCTTTAAAAACACTTTTTTTTAAAGTTTGAACGGTCAGAGAAAGAAGTTATTTTGCCTGACAATTTGCAGATACTGAATATGAATTTATTTTTGTAAAAAGATTTTACACCAAATGAGTAAATTCCAGGATAATGAATTTGTAGAAAAGGAAACGTTTTTGTTATAATTGATGAGGAATAGACTTCGGTGTTTTGATTATTTTTAAAAAAACACAAAACAAAGACAAAATTAAAAAAATAACAAATCTAAACAACACATTCGTTTATTCCAATTCATTTAACGTCTTTAATCTTCAACTACACAGCAGTCTGACTCGCAGCAACCACAAGGAGCGGTATACCCAGGTTCACAATCGACATAGCAATCTGCACAGCGTTCCTCAACTCCTACTCACAAAATAATACAATTACAAAAAACAAACATTAAAAATTAATAACCTTACCTCCGAATTCTTCATTTTCGAATGCTGCACTTTGAATCGTAACAGCAAGAGAAAGTAAAATAACAATCGCAAAATATTTCATTTTGTAAGTTAGCTTCTGGACCAAGTCAAACTAGAAATGTCGCAACTATGTCCCTCGAGTCCCTTTTCAAGTCGCTTTCATATTTACTTACACAAGAATAGTGAGTAATTATCATGAGCAAATATTATCAATTTTCCAGCTGTTGAAAAAGCGCGTCAAGAGCCCAAATTGAGAAAAGAAATTGAACAGCTGTCAGTGAAATACACTAACAACTAAATTCATTTTAATGTTTGCATCAAAACAACATCTGCAACTCATATATTCATCGACAATGCGTCAGTTTAATTTTGCAAATATGTTATTACAAAGAGACAAACAGCAAACTAAGTTCAAAATTACAAAAGGAAAACTCAACATTTAGTTTTTACTTTTTGCTGTAAGGACTTAAAAATGACCACAAACAAATCACTTAACGCTAGAACTCAGCAACGATCTTGAATTACTGATCTTCGTTATTTTTATCTTCATTCATATCGCGACCTTGGTTTTGATTACTGGAGTCATCCTGCACAATATAAAAAAATTACTTTACATTGTAGTAATTATTTCCTGCTTTTTACTTTTGTGTCCGACAATTGTTGATTACTAGATTCATTTTCCTTCGAACTTGATGTTGATCCCGTCTCACCTTGAAGTACTGAAATCTGCGCGCGCAATTCATCCAATTCTTTAGTTGCAGTTGCTAACTGATTTTCTAATTTCTCCTTAAATAACATTAAAACTAAATAACTATCATCGGTGACACCCAGTTGATCAGTGTGAACATCAACTTCAGCTTGCAGTTCGTCCAAACTTCCCTTTTCGGCTTCGTGATTCCGCAATCGTCTTTCTAACTCCAAAGTTAAATCTGTGATTTGTTCGTTTAATTTATTACTTTCTTCCTTCTGCAACATGAATTCGGCCATAAGATTCCTCTTGGACTCGGTCAGCATCACTACATTTTGTTCTAAATCTTGCATTTGGTCTTTTAAACGCTGGTTTTCGTTCTGCATTACTTCGATGCGCGTGGCTTTAGCGGACACTGCGTCGTTCAGCTGCTCAATTTCCTTCAAACATTTTGCGTTTTTCTCCGTCAAATCCCCCAATTTCTTCATAATGTCGTCTTTTTCTTCTTTCAACCTCGTCAAAGCCATTTGCATTTTTTCCACAATAGCTGCTATTTCCGTATTCTCGTTCTTCATCTTCTGGTTGGACAAAATGTGAGTTTCGCAACGACGTTGCACTTCTCCGCTTCGCCTGACTTCTTCATCGAACGCTCTTCTCGCGAATTCTTTTTCGATTTCCAGCTTGCTTATTGTTTCTTTCAGCGAATCGATCAGACAGTAACTTTCTTGATTGGCTATAACGTGCTCGTGGTTGCTCTTTTCGTACGAGACGATCATTTCATCCTTTTCGTTTATGGACTTTTGTAAAGAATCGATTTGGTTTTCAGTTTCCTGCAGATCCAGTTCCAGTTTCTCTTTCGCTATCTCTAATTCTTCGGCTTTGGCTTCGAGTGTCGATTTATCCTCTTCCAAAATTGATTTCGCGTTTTCCAGTTCCTGAATCCGTTCATCCTTGTCTCGAATTTGTACGAAGTATTTCGACTTAATTTTCTCCAAGTCCTGGTTAATAGTTACCGTGTCGCTCAAACGTTCTTCGAAATTGTGCATTTGCTCTTGCTTGTCCCGTATTTCTTTAATAAATTTGCTTTTTGTCTTTTCCAACTCCTGATTTAGTATTAACACTGACTGCAGTTCCTTTTCTTTTTCGCTCACTTCAAATTGAAGGTTCTTTTTCACCTTTTCTAATTCTTGGTTTGTAGTCCAACTATCCTTCAGACATTCCTCTTTTTCGCACATCTCGGCTAACATTTCATTCCTAGCCTTTTCCATTTCTTCGATCAACGCCGACGTTTGCTTTAATTGCTCGTCTTTTTCACGCAAATCTGAATAATATTAAATAGTAATATAATATAATAAACAACATTTTCCTCAGATTTAAACTTATTCACCTTCCATTTGTTTGTGGATCTCAAGTACGAATAAGCTTTTCTCCTTTTCCACTTCCTGATTATTTTTCTTTTGTTCTTCCTCAAGTTCGTGGCACTTATCCAGCAATTCCTGGCATCGGACGTCTTTTTCACGCAACTCTGCTATTAACAAATTCTTCGACATTTTTAAATCGTCAATAACACTTTCGCCGTTCTTCATTCTCTCTTTAAGAACAGCAATCTGTTCCTCCTTTTCACTAACAGTCGCAATGCATTTTCTATTCAATTCTTCCAAAACTTGCACTTGTTTCTTGAGCTCGTTCACACAGCCCTCCAGTTCCTCGTAATCCGCATCCTTTTCTCGAAGTTCCAAAAGCAAATTATTCTTGTTTTTCTCCAAAAACTCAATCGACGAACTCAATTTACCGACGCGATCTTCCAGATTTTCAATCACCTCTCCGTTTAGCTTCAATTTCGATTTCATTTTTTCCAACTCCAAACTCCTTTCTCTGACTTTTTCGTCAAGTTCCGAAATTTTCTCTTCCTTTACTTTCAAATCTGCGTGTAACTTAATCCTATTTCTATCCAAATCCTGATTGGAAGTCCGCAAATCATTAATCTGTTCCTCAAATTCCATAATCCTCTCATCTTTATCCCGAATGTCCATCATCATTTTCGAATTATTCATCTCCAACTGCTCATTAGAGCTCAAAGATTCGCTCAAAGAACCTTCAAAACTCAAAATCTTGTTTTCCTTTTCCCTCAACTCTAACATCAATTTCTTTTTCACCTTTTCTAATTCCTGATTAGAGCTCAAAGATTCGCTCAAAGAACTTTCAAAACTCAAAATCTTGTTTTCCTTTTCCCTCAACTCTAAAATCAATTTCTTTTTCACCTTTTCTAATTCCTGATTAGAGCTCAAAGTTTCGTTCAAAGAACCCTCAAAACTCAAAGCTTTGTTTTCTTTTTCCCTCAAATCTAACATCAATTTCTTTTTCGCTTTCTCTAATTCCTGATTCGCGACCAAAGAATCGTTCAAAGTCTCTTCTAAACTGTTAATTTTTCCTTCTTTCTCCCGTATCTCGAACAACAACTTATTCTTGACCTTTTCAACGTCTTGTAACTGATCAAATATCACTTTTCGCTCTTTCTCAAGTAAATCCACTTTCTCGCTCAGCGCTTGTTGCAACAGAGCCTTTTCTTCCTCCAGTTTCGTCAACCTCGTCAAGTAATTCTGCGTCTCCGACAACTCTTTCGTCTCCAAATCCAGCTGTAACTTCTCGGCTCTTTTGTGATTCGCTTCTCCGACTCTCAAGCTGTCTTCCAACAACTTCTTCATATCGTCCAACTGTCGGTGTTGCGCCGAAGACACGTCCTCCAACTCGCTGATCCTCTCCGTGGTCGTCAACAACAAATCCGCCTTTTCCAACTGAAGTTGTTGGATCGTGACGTTGAGCGCGTCGATTTTCTCCTTCAAATCCACCTCGCAGTTTGATTTCCTCGCATTATCCAACGCGTGGTTCTCTCTTTCCCTTTGCAGCTCGTATTCCTCTTCTTTGATCTTCTCATCGAGTTCCCTGATCTTCTCTTCGAGTTCTTCGATTCTGTTCACCGATTGAGACCTCTCGATTTCGAACGCAAGCGACTGCTCCGCCATGATCGCTTTTAACTGCGATTCGCCATTCTCGAAACGTTGCTCGTTCTCTTTAATTTCGTTTACCAACGAAGCTAATTTAATATCCAGCGCGCCAATAACCGTCTCTTTCTCATCCTGCAATTCGGCAACTTTCTGCGTCAAATTATTCACAAATTCGTTCAACCTGTTTTTATCGTTTTGAATCAACTTAAATTGTTCTTCCAAGTTACTAAATCCCTGTTCTTGTCGCGATATCGTTTCAGACTTCAACTTATTGTCATTCATAACCTTCTTCAACTTCTGCTCCAAGTCTTTGATCGTCTCTTCCCTCACTAAAATAATCCCGATGATCTGTTCCTTTTCCTTCTTCATGATCTTCAAATCCTGCTTCATGGCTGACAGTTGCGCCTTTCGGTGCTCCAACGTCTTGATGTTTTGCGACACAGTCTCCAGAAGCTGCATCTTCTCTTCCTCGATCATACCGACTTTGGCCGACATGGTGTCGAGCAACGCTTTGTTGTTTTCCTCGATCTGTTTCTGCGTTTCGTATTGACCCTTCATTTCCTCGAGTTCCCTCAAGTGTTTTTCGACGAGTTCCAACTTCTCGTTTTCGAGGGAATCCTTGAACTCCATCAATTCCTCGTTGAGTTTCACGATACAGTTCTCCAATTCCGTATTCTTCTCGCTTTCGATCTGGAGGTTTTGGTTTTTCTGCATCAACGAGCACAACAACTCGGATTTGTTGTCTTCGTGAGCAGCAAGAACCGCGTTTAAATTCTCTTTCACTTTGACCATGAGTTCCCGCAAAAGTACAAGTTTCTCTGCACTCGGTTGAAACTCTTGGTAAGTGTCCTTGTCCAACGTTATTTTACTCTGAGCCGTCGCTTCTGCACTGATCGTCGTCCAATCGGTCCCCTCGCTTTTCAACAGCAAAATCATGTCCGACAAAATTATTTCCAAATCACACAAAGCTCTTTCGAAAAATTCCTTCACACGAACCAGACGTTGGTCTCTCGTTTCCTTCTCGCTTTTAATTTGAAAGAAATCTTTAACTTTTTTCCTTAAGTCGTCTCCTCTTGCAAGTTCATCGTCCAAACGAGCCACCAGTTTTGTTCTTTCGGTCTCGAGTTCCTCGACTTTGGTACACAAAGCCCCAAATTTCTGGGCTAATTCTTCTTTTTTTTCGCTCTTTACTCGATACTTCTTCGACATCAAGTCGAATTTTTGTTGATTTTCGTCCAAATTCTTTTCCAACTCGGCCTTTTCGGTCTCCATTTGCTTTAATTTAAGATTCAACGCGTCGCAAAATTCCTTGTGATCGACAGCCATCGACGAAATTGTTTTAGTCATCGCGTCGATTTTCATGTTACTTTCCTCCAGAACCTGATTTTTATCACGCAAGAAAATCGCAATTTCATCCTTTTGCTTTTCTAAATTCTCAATCTTTTCCTCAGCTTTGGTCTGAAATTCGTTTTTTTCTCTTTCCAGCAGCAGAGTCCTTTCCGTGAGCGACTCCAACGACTTCAACACGTCCTCCAACTGCGACATTTTGTCGTTCAACAGTTGCGACAACTTCACTTTATCTTCTTCCAAACCAGCGATCGCAAGTGGAAATTTCGTCTGACTTTCCTCCAAACCCTTAACTTTACTGTGCACGCTCTTTTTAAACTCGATTATCTCGTGCAACACGTGTTGATGCTGAACCCTTAAATAATTCAACAAATTTTCATCGTCGTTTTCCAAGTTTCCCCGCTCAACAACGGCAACAACGTTTTCGTCATTCAATCCTTGGTCATTGGCCAACGTACAGTGTTCTTTGACCGTCAACAAAAACTTGGAAACAACCTCTTGAGCTTTTGCCGTGACGCTTTCCTTCTGCGACTTCATTTCCAACTGAAACATGAGCGCTTCGGTCGGCGACGATTGGTTTCCGTTTTCCCGCTCGATTAAAGACAACTCGAAAATCGCTTTGTCCCTTTCTTCCGTTATGGCCAAGAGTTTTGCCTTTTGTACGTCCAAACTCGTAGTTAGCGAATCGAGTTCCTGATTGGTTCGAGTCAATTCCTTTTCCTGATCTTTGATTTTCACGTTGTTGTTCTCCTTCAACTCTTTCAACATCATGATCTCTTTCAGATATTCGTTGCACTTCGTACAACTCTGTTTCGCGGTTTTGCTCGACATCATTGCGTCGTCGTGGGTTTTCACGAACTCCAGTTCGGATTCGAGTGACTTCAATTTCTTGTTTAAATTCTGATTTTCACACAGCAAAGTGTCCTGGCTTTCCTGCAATTCTAGTTTTTCGAATTCCAAAATCTCCATCGCGTTTCTCATCTCCTCCGAATCGGACATTAAAATCTCAATCCGACTGTTCGCTTGTATTAACTGGATCTTCAACTGCCGACAATTTAATTGCTCGTCGTTCTGAACTCACAAAAATACATTTTAAGTAACATTTTCCTACAATTAAATAAAAAATCACTTACTCCGTCTTTTCTATCATCGGAAACCGACTCGGGAGTGATCGGTTGTTGACTTTTTTCTTGACCCTGTTGGATTTCCTCCATTTCCGTCAACAACTTGCTAACTTCCTGCTCAACTCTTCGTCTTTGTTCTCCAGATTGCCTCAGTTGTTGAGTCGCATCCATCAACGCAGCTTCTTTGCTCTCCAATTCATCTTGCAGTAACTGCGTCTCCATCATCAAACATCGTAACCTGCATTCTTTGGTTTGATCCGTCATTTCGTTCAACTCTTTCTCCAAATTGCCCGTCATCGCTCTTTTTTCTTCCAGCTTAGCCTGCAGTTTGTGCACGTGATTCGCAATGGCGTGGAACGCGTCTTCCTTCTCCTCCCACTCGCTCTGAGTGGACTGCAACGTGTACTGCATCGACTCCATTTCGCTCACCAACATCTGCACGTACGATTCGAAATTTTTTTTATTCTGACACGTCGGGTTGCTCTCCTTTATCTCTTTCATGGACATGCTTTTCAGGTTCTGCACTTCGTTTTGCAAACTCTGCACTGCCATGTTCGAGCTCTCGAACTTGGACTGCGCAGTCTGCAACTGAAGAGTCAATTTATCGATGGTTGAATCCTTTTCCTGATCGTTTTGTCGCAACGCTCCCATCTCGCTGTGAAGAGTGTTGATGATTTTCTCTCTTTCTTCCAGTTCCAGCTTAATGGCTCCCAATTGGGTGTTGAGTAACTGAATTTTGTGTTCTTTCTTATCGTTTACTTTGCGCGAAACGTCCACCTCGTCCTGCAAAACTTGCAGTTCAGACTGAAGTGCTTGAATGCAAGCTCGTTTGTCTTCTCTATCCTTCTGCGCCATTTGAATCTTGTTCTGAAGACTCTGAATCTGCGACCTTAAAGCCGATATCGTCGATTTTTTCTCTTCTTTTTCCTTCAACGTGCTCTCCAATTTAGTTTGCATCGTGTGCATCTGGGAACGAAGGTTTTGAATGCGCGTTTTCTTGTCTTCTTGATCCCTGTGTGCTAATTCTACTTCGTTCAGCGTCGCTGTGATTTTGCTCATTTTTTCTTCGTTTTCTTTGAGGGCGCCCTTCAGTTGTTTCTGTAAATCGAAGTTGACCGTTTCTTGCTTCCTCATGTTCTCTTCGACCGAAGCCAGTTGTTGGTGGGCCGCCTTTAGTGCCTTTTCTTTCTCCTCTAGGTCGTTTTGTAAGGTTACTAAAAGGGTGCGGAGAAACTGGATGCTGCCGTCGCGTTCTTCGAGATGGAGGCGAGCTTTTTCTAGTTGTTTTTCTTTGCTTTCCAATTGCGATTTCATTGCCCATAATTCAGCTTGCAATACTTTCGGATTTAGTCCCGTTTTCGAACTTAGGAAGTCCGGTTGAAGACTGAAAATTCCACTTGATTTTTCCTTTTCCTCGATGTCTGATTGCAGTGAAGTTAAACGTGACATTAAAGAGTGGATGCAAGCATCTTGTTCTTCGTGGCTTCGAAGAAGCTTGTCCAATTGGATCTAATTTGAAGGTAGAAAGGTTGAAAGGGCAAAATTTTCCCCCCAATTATTTAAAATACATAAAATAAGTAATAAAATAAATCAGTCAATTAATTTAAAAAGGTTTAAGTTTTTAAAAAAAAAAAAATTTCTTTTTTAAAAAACAAAGTAACAAAAACAAAAATAAAAGAACATCAACAAACGGGGAAAAACACAATTTAAAAACAAAACCAAATAAAAGCAAACAAACTTAAATTTAAAAAAAAAATTAAAAACAAAATTAACAGAACAAAAACAATAAAATATAAGAAAAAACAAACAAGACAATTTTAAAAACAAATAAAAGAAAACAAATGAACATTGGGGAAAAAAAGAAAACAAACATTGGGATGAAAAAAAGAAAACAAATGAACATTGGAAAAAAAAGAAAACAAGTAAACATTGAAAAAAAGTCCTAAAATATCACTTCCGGCTTGATTAAGGATATAAAAATATATTTACTCTGAAATCCCAAGATCTACAACTTTCCCTCTTGATGCAACCTCACACTCAACCGGATCTGAAAATGCCATCTTAACCCCTTCAAATCAGAGCTCCTTACCTGCTGAGATATGATGTGACGCTCCTTTTTTTCCAACTCAACAGAAAGTGCTACAATTTCATTCGTCTTATGTTCCATCTTCTCTCGCGCTTTTTCAGCCGATTTGTAAGTGGTCTGCAACTCATTCTTCAAATTAAACAACTCCATCTGCAAGCAACCGACGTTGTTATCACTTTCCTCCTTATCCAACGACACTTTTTCAAGCCGATTCTTCAACTCCTCCACTTGGCACTGAAGCGTTCTATTGCCAGACTCCACTTCCTGGCAGATATTCTGCACTTTATTCAACTCCAACTGCAAAACACTGCACTGATTCTCCTTTTCCTGCAACTCGGTCTGCAAATTGGCTTGAATAGTACGAAGATACTGCGTGCTCATCTCGCTCTCGTCGTGCGCATTTCTCATTTCGGCGATCGTCCCGTCTTTTTCGTCCAAATCGTTCTGCAACGACTTAATCTTGTTCTGCTGCGTGAGAACCGCCAAATTCCGCTCTTCCTTCAACCGCTGTTCGCTGTCCAAATCGGTTTCGAGCTGAAATATCTTCTCGTCGCGTTCTTTGATCGAGTTCTGGAAATCCTCGATCTGCAAAGTGATGTTCTGCAACGCGTTCATCTCGTTCTGCAAATGCCGAATCAGTTTGTCCTTTTTGTGCACCTCGTTTCGCAAGCACTCCATCTGACCAACGTCCGCGACCTTTTCCTGCAGCTTGTGCACTTTCTGCACGGAGTCCAACTGAGAACTCACCGCGTAATAATCTTTCTCCAAATTTTCGCATCTTTGTTTGGCTATTTTCAACTCCTTCTCTTTGGCTTGCAACTGACTGGTGACCTTTTCCAGATTGACCAGAGTTACGTTCAACTTCGCCTCTCTTTCGTTCATTTTTCTCGAAAACGAGGCCGGCATATCGGACGTGGAACTTCGAGGCGAGAAATTCATCTCGCGGAAATTGTTTATCTCTTGAAGACATTCGTCCAGTTGAACCTGTTTAAGTTTCAACTCGCTTTCCATGTCCCTCACTTTCTCCACCAACCCCGAATCGGAGTACTTCGACGAGGAGTACGTCGACCTGTCGTCTTTACCCCTTTGCATCGATTTTACCTCATCGTTCAGTTCGCTGACTCTGCTTTCGTATTCCTCGCACTTTAATCTCAACTCCACGACTTGATTTTTCAACATTCCTTTACTCGAATCTGCATCTCCTTTCATCAACGACTGAATAATCGATTCTTTGATTTGGATCGCCTTCTTCAATTGCCGTTTCTCGATTTCCAGCATCTGAACAGCCTGCACGTTCTCCTTCAACTGATCTTTGCAGTTCTCCAGCTCTAATTTATCGTCCACGCACTTCGTCTTGTGTTCGTTTACTATCAGATTCATCGAATGTATCAATTCTTCCCCCGCGTGCAATTTTTTCTGCATCAATTGGAGCTGATTGTCCTGATCTTTCTGAGCTTTGGTCAAATGTTTGATTTCCGTTTCTCGTCGATCTAAAAGGTCTTGAAGTTTTTCGATTTTGTCACTTTCGTGATCGGTTTGCGCTTCGATCTTTTAGATTTACAAATTAGAGTTACGAGACTTTAAAATAAAAATTTAGACTGTACTTGGAGTTGGTTGATTTGTTCGTTTTGTTTCATGCAACGGTCCCTTAAAGCCAGTAATTCTTGGTTCATGAGCACAGAAGTTGTACTGTTTTGGACGTGAAGTCTGAGTTCATTGATTTCTTCTTCCAGCAATCTAAAATACAGATTTTAAGTCTATAAAAATTAAACTTTACATTTTTTAAAAAAATTAAAAATTTGCATTTACCTGCTTTTTGTTTCCGAATCTTTTAAATAATTTTTTACAGCTTCAACTGCTTGTTTTTCTTGAATGTAATTATTCTCCGTTTCTTCCAATTGACATCTAAGATCTTTCAATGGAAAATTAAGTTGAGAAAATCTCTCTTTAAACTAATAATTTCAATCAACTTACCTTCGATTTCTTGGTCACGGTGAAACTTCATTTCCTGCAGTTCCTGCTCAAGCTGTGCGTAAGCAATTTCAAGTGTACGACGGTTGTTTTCTAATTGAATTGACTGTCTTTCGAGGTCAGTAATCTAAACGGATATACTATCAAATGACCAATATTTAACTTCTTAATAAAATTACTTTATTTTTCGCATCTTCCAACTGAATTTGAATTTTACTCGTGTCGTTTTGCAGACGATTTGTACTTCTACAAGTATTACTAAGAGCACAGTCAGAATCAGAATTATTTTTACTCCACAATTCGATTTCAAGTTTGGAATTAGCCGTTTTCAGATCTAGTTTTACATTTTATTCAAACTCAAGTCTCAACCAACACACTCTTTAATACCTTCACATTCTTTTTCTAGTCTCATTACAGTCTCTTGCAATTGATTATTATCCCCTGCTTGTCCATACATAATCTTATCTTCCTAAATTACAATCAATCTTTAACCTTTACACATCATCATTATTATTTTCAAACTAAAAACTAACCTTACTCTCCAATTGTCTAATTAATTCTTCTTGCTTTGATCTTAAATTTTCTAATTCTGTAATTCTTTTGTGAAGTATGGTAATTTCGTTGGGATCTGCACCTAACAAAACATCAGGTGCACATCAATAATTAATAGTTGAAATTATAATTTTCAAACATACATGATCTCATAGCTACTCTTTGCTGTTCTAGTTCCATTTCCAGTCTTTTAACCTGTAGTAAAACAGCAATCAGCTCATTAACAAGAAAAATCACATTTACAATAATTAAATATGTTGTAAAGAACAAATGATTTTATAAATCTCATTTTTCTTGCAGTCTTAATTGTTTTAAACAAAACTCACTTTTCCTATCTCTTGATCATGTAACCGTTTTTGAGCATCTAGTTGGTTTTGATAATTCAACAAATTTCTGTCTTTGGCCAGAACTTCTTGTTGAGCTTTCAGCAACTGCCTGATGTTCTCCTCCATATTCGTATTTAGCTGAACAATCTCTTTCTCCATAGCCAACACTCGAAGCCGGTCTTCTTCATGCTAAATTGATTACAATTACACATTTCCAATCTTAATCCCCTTAAAAAATTGCCTTTTTCTTTTGTCCGTCGACCAACGCCTCTAATCTATCGACCTGGAGCTGCCTTTGCTGTCTATCTTTTTGTAATTTCTCTAACTGCGTCTCTAATTCGCTTATTTTCACTTGGGCCGATGATGGCAAGCCAACTTTCCATTCACTCGAGGCCCAACTCATTTTTGGTTCTATTTCACAAACAACTTAACTACGATTAGAAATAAAAAATCCAAAACATTACCTGCCGTTTTTTATTTAAAAGAAAACATGTAGAATTCCGAAATTTTATATTATTACATAATTTGATCTAGAAAAACACAGGTGGAGAATTTTTAAGCCTAAAATTCAAAATGAGATTAAGTATAGTGAGTCATTCGCTGAAAAATATGACAATAAAACAAAAACATGAATTAAAGTACGTTATAACCTTTTATCTTTAATGTCCGCGATAAAAACTGATTTTAATGCTTATAAGGCTGCAAAGCCATTCCGAACTTAGGCAATACATAACGGTAGGAATTAAAATTGTTAAAATGTACTGACAACAATTCGAGTCTTTTCAACACTTGAGCGTATTCTTATTGGCCGATGGAACCGGAACGAGTTTATTTTTGTTTTTCATTTTCAACTTTTCTTTTATTTGTGTATTTTATACGAAAAAATACAAAACTATGATTGAAATAACGATTAATTTTTCAACAGGAAACATCATAATTTATGACTAGCATCTAATATGAAATTACAACAACAATCCAACATACAGTCAACAACTTTTTCTACATTTACAGTAAACAACTTAACAGGAAATAAACTATTGAATAATTAAGGAACTAAACCAAATTTTAGCACAGTACAAACAAAAATAGATTGACAATAAACTTAACTAAGTTAAGGTTGCTCAATCCCAATTTACTGACTAAATTCGGTAGTTAAAGCGTTTAGCTTTAGTTTTGCTACTCTTGAGGCTATTTCTGTTTTCGAGATTTATTAGGAACAAATTGCAGGTCAAAATGCTAATTCGTTAAAAAAATAATTCTTATTTTATTTTTTTTTCTGTTGGTTACTTTCAGTATCAAAAATAGCAGACTCAAGAGAGAATGGTAATATTAATAACTGTTGGTATTTCTTTTTTCTGGCAATTTTTTATTTTTTTTAAAAAAAAAGTTAGCATGGTTGCTAAAATTTCCCTCAAATCTATTTTTGATTTCAAATTGAAATGAAAAAGATGAGAAAAGAATAGAATAAAATTAAGCAACAGTTTCACTTTTTTCAGGTTTGGCCCCTTTTCAAAACCTAAATTAGTGCGATTATCACAGCAATTTTTGTTCGTATCTAAAAAATAAAAATTCTAAACGAAATAAATCGATAATTTTAAAATCATATGAAGCAACGAAAATAATCAACAAAGCAACATCATGAGACCAAGAAAATCAATTATCTTTTACAATTTTAAATTGATCAAGTTCCTTGGTAGACAAATCACTCAATCGATCAACAAATTGATCACTAAATGATACAGACAATGTAATAAAAAAACAAAATCAGACAAATAAAAATAAACAATAATAATACATGTATGTGAAAACAGTGATAGAATGCCAAAATTCCTTTTCTGACCTTTAAATCGCACTCAAAATCGTTTAAAAGAAAAAAATTAAAAAAGTAACTGCAGTTGGTATAAACTTCAATTCTAATTTATAGTGTATTGTTAAGTGTTACAATTCTAACTACTCTATTAAAAATATGGCAGACAGTCCAGTAGAATTATTTATAATACAATAAAAAATTGAATAACTTAAAAATATAAAGGATTATTACGTTATGGCACTGATGACGATGACAATGTATGAGTTAAACTGCATACTGATGGACAAGGTGACACAGATGCTGATAATGAATCAGATGCATTGCTACTTCCCTGACATATTAAAGGCATACTGTTAGAAACCATTAACTTGTTGCCGTTTTCACTGACCGTGGGCTCGTAATTGGCCGCCAAACTCGCCGAATCGAACGTAGCCGAAGCTGATCGAGCGGTCGGAATCGAATACATTTGTTTATAAGCGCCGGGAATGTCCGGCATACTCAAAGTCACTGCAGGTTTAACCCCATCTTTACTCATCTGTTCCAGGTCTTTCGGTAAATAATTCCTCCAACTTTTGAATAAATACCTTGTGAATTTTTTCAACTGCCTGAATTTACAGTAAACCGACCCTTCGGCCGACGACACTTGCTGAGTTTTGATCAGAAACCCCTGTTCACGAAACGTCGCTTCTAATTTGTCCCGCGCTAACGCTTTCCTCGACCGCCTCCTGATCTTCCTCGGGGATGACAATTTCCGGCCCATGTCGTCCTGCAAACCGACGTGAATTTTGTATGTGCGGAAATGGTCGGCTTTGGTCCCGCTTTCCGTTTTCCCCCGCGCGCTCCCGTGTTCTTCCATCGGTCTTTTCGAAGACCGCGGAAGTGGAACGAAAAAGTTCTTTTTCTCTTCGAGACTCGGCTGTTGTCCTTTGACTAATTTGAACTTGCAAATGTTGACGTTGTCGTCCGTTTGTTGGTTGAATTTTTCCTTAATGTCCACGCTCTCTTTCGCTTGTTTCGCGGTGCTCGGTTGAGTTTTGTTCTCCGAGGGCACGTAGATGACCACCTTCTCCGGATCGTTCGCTATTGTTGTTGTTGTTGCTACTGGTTCCTTTTTATCCAAAACCTGTATGAAAGGACTTGGAATAAAAACGTAGTAATTCGTCGGCAGACTTCCGGTGACCAATTTCACTTCCGGGGGGTCGTTTTTGGAACCGGTACAGAGTTTCTCTTGTACTTTACCGAATGAACACTTTTCTTTATCTTCGACGTTGATTTCCGGTGTCCAAACGCCGCAACAAACGTCACTGTTGGTGCTCAAGTGATCGCGTGGTGGATTCGGACTTCGAGAATGGTCGTCCCATATCGTCATGTTCTCCAACATCTCCGAAATGTGCGGCACTTTCTTCACCTTCTCCTTCTCGCTGCCCATCGACCCGGCCGACGCCGACCTCGCCGCGGTGTTCCGAGGTCTTTCCTTCGGATTCCCTTCCGTAAAAGACAAATCCATGGCTTCGTCGTCCTTTTCCTTTCGATAAACCCTCTCGAACTTGGGCGCCTGCTTCTCCTGGTTGAAGTCTATGGTCGGACTACGGAAGATAGACGTGGTCGGGGAACGGTTGGCGAAAAAATTCCTCTGCATCTTGCGGACTTTCTCGTTCGTCGACTTCAAGAATGTCAGTTGCGACTCCTTCAGCTGATCGGCGATGCACAGGTTGAGCGGTTCGTCCTCGTCGTCGGAATCTTCGAAGAACGAACGGCAAGCGCGGGACTTCCGTAACCGGTTGCTCCTCTTTCCCAGCTCCAAATCCTTGTCGAAAAATTTGTCCGAAGTACTTGAGAGATCAATAGCGACGAACGGGTCATCATCTTTTTTCGTTTCCTTGTCTTTGAACAGGTCGTCCATCGAAAGAGAGTCATTGTCCTCGAAGAAATGCTTATCTTTGTTCTCACTGAATATCGACTGTGACTTGAATGAAGAAGACATGCTGCTTTTGTGATGCGAATACGATTTGTAGCTGTGGAAGTTTGAAGATGCGTCAGTCTCCTTGAAATTTTTTCTGTACTGTGGAGGAACATTTTGGTGATGGAACTTTAGTTTTGATCGGCTCTTGCGCAGACCGGCTCCAGAAAACGTTGCTGAGCCGCTGGGGTGATCGAGGAACAGTGGACCGCCCACGTCCTTTAATCCGGTTTCGTTCGATGTGACATGACCGCGAAGAAAAGAAGGTTTTGTGATGGATTTGCGTGATTGAAATGGAGAAAAGATGCTGTACAGATTTCCATTTGATGTGTGGAAATTTTTCTGTGAATAGTTGAACCCACTTGTTGGGAAGCTAAACACCAAATAGAGATACATCAATTATTATTGATGGACAAAAAATAAATTTAATTATTTGTGTTGATGATATGAAAGATGTTTTATTTTAAAATAAAGCCAAATGTCTATACTTTCAATGAAAAAGGTATAAAAAGACACAAAAAAATATTTTCTAGACTTTTCCTTTAACCTTTTTCATTGAAAGTGTAGTGCAGTTTTTAAAAAAATATTTGACATGCAATAAAAGTTCGTTTATCCGACAATCCATCTTTTGGCAAGGTCACAGTATTGGCATATTTCCACATAGTAATTATATACAACTCTGGCTGTAGCATCATTTATTTTGCCACTACATTTTACCATCATATTCCTGAATAGCGTAAACTGCAAGAATCTCAATTCTCTCTGTCCTAATTTTATCTTACATGTGTCAATCTAGGTCATGAACATAAAATGGACACTTTTAGGTCATTCTTAGAATTTCCAATGTCCATTGGATACAAAACGGATGTTTAGGATAAAAATTTAAATAGCTGTGCTATCTGGCACTGATCTCCTAGAAAAAAGAGCTTGTTGATGTTTCTGTATAATCAATTACATATTTTGGGTCACTGATCTCTCAAAGACCAAAACTGCTCTGTGGGCAAGCCCCTGGCAAACCGGATACACAAACTTTTACTGCAGTGAAGTTTATTTTAGACTTTTGATTGTTTTATATAACCGTATCATATTGAGATTGAGGTATCAGGATGTGATAGATCAATGTTTAGAACAGTTGCAATCCACGATATAATTATACTTTGCAATAAGCAGACATTGAAATGAGCATTTAATGAGCAAGTTAGGTTTTTTTAATTTTTCGCTCTCATGCAAAACGTAATACTTTTACTCTCTAGAAGTTATTTTCTAACTGCTTAAAGCAGGCCATTACAAAAGAATGTGCCACATTCTTTCCATTGCTGACAGATCCTTTTCATGACTGCCAACTAAATGCCTATGTTTATTGTGATTTTAAAGTAAATGTTTTTACAAACCGGAATGAATGAAATTTCTAAAATTTATCAATAATCAGGATACTGAAAAATTGATTAACAAATAGAATTAAGATGACAAACTTCTTGCACTTTGTAAATCCTATATAGCTTCAATTTAAAAGACGCTCGAGACACTGCTTAATGTGTTTTTAAAGAAAGTCAGTAGTAAGTTAGTGAAAGAAACAGAGTCCCGATTCATTCCGTTCCACTTCAATCACTGGCGCAGTAAAGCTCCCTTTTAGGCTCTATTTCAACAGCTTTTGGAAGCAATAGAATGAGTTATGCAACCTTTTCGTTTATGCTAGTTCTTATTTTAGATAGTAGCAGCAATATAGTTTTATATTATACATAAAAGCATAGTATTGTACAGTATAAAAGCAAACAGTCAACACTATTGCAGGCTAGTTCCCTATTCGATGTTCAATGAACATCGACCAAATTACCCAACATTTCCAATATTTATAAACAATTTCTATCTAATATAATTTGTGTAGTCTACTTTTCTAACATTGACAAGGTCTGTCAGATTATTAAAGTATTAATAAACTTATCAACACCGTTTATAGAGTGGCCATGATTTAATAATGGCTTCACTAATCATGGCTACCTTGGATTGATGGAAAATTGACATCAGATCAGCTGTGTAGTTAGAATTTGTATACAATCAAATTTCTTTTTTGTTATTGTATTTAAGTAGGTCTTGCA
Organism: Stenotaenia linearis; assembly: GCA_034700445.1. Taxonomy (NCBI): domain Eukaryota; kingdom Metazoa; phylum Arthropoda; class Chilopoda; order Geophilomorpha; family Geophilidae; genus Stenotaenia; species Stenotaenia linearis. The sequence goes on along the minus strand of JAQIXT010000037.1, from coordinate 71,398 downwards.
CTAAGAGGTAAACTTTATTATCTTATTACTTTTTATAAGTACCGGAAGTTGTAAAAATCATTTATTTCAGGAAAATTTTGAGATTTTGCATGAGAATAGGTGTCTGACAATCTTTTTTGGAATGCAATATTCAATTTACTAATTTTAAAATTGCCACCCATCGAAACACCTTCGTCGCCATGCTGGCTTGCCTCACTTCAGCCATACCCACTTGTAGTGGGCAGTGGCTGTGGCGCAGATGCTCCGGTTTTGGCTGAGTGCCCAGGAGCAGCCACCCTCACCGCACCTATTAATCCGGCCTTGTTTCTATAAGGCCCAAAAAAGATACTGCGGCTCAACTCTTATTTTACCATGTATTTACATTTTCGAAGTATTTATAAGGGTTTGGGCCACTTTTTCAGATGGGCTTAAAATATTATCCGCCCAGACCTGATTCTAACTGTCCTTAACTCTAATTTCATGGGTAAACACAATACAGGAAAAGAAACTAAAAAGAGAAAGCATCCAAAATTATTGCTGTTCCTTGCCCTTGACTCAGATTTAAGGACTGTCTGGCTCCAAATTTCAAGTTATTCGTATAAATTGTCAACTGATACTTGATTGACTAAGTGCCGGTTGCACAAACCTCAGTTAAGCGTTGATTTTAAATTATCCTATATTCTTAACGTGTACAGTGCTCGAATTGGAAAGTTATATCAACCGGAATGCACCAACTGCACCCCATTCTCCCCCCTCGCAATTTTTGTCGACTTAGCGCACCACCAGCAATATCAACCAGAATGCTTTTGAAGAATTTGTGTAACAACTGAAATGCCGTTCCAGTGCGTTCCTGTGCAATTTGAGCACTGAACTTTAGTAATCTAAGGTTAGCACTAACCAAGGTTGGAACAACCGGCTTTAATTGACTTAAACCTAAAACAATACATTTCATTCAAGGCAACAAACACAAATACACAGAGCAGATATTTACCAGGCAGTTAGTCCACTCGTACTTCTGTCACAAAAAAATTGCCACACTGTCATATTAGTTGATTATTTCATGCATGAACAGTTAGTCCTATGTATACACAGATTTATGAGGATTCAATAAACAGGACTGGACTTTTGCATTATGAATCCTGAAATTAAAAGCATTCTAGTAATAGTTAAAGAGAAATTTGTTTTATTGTCGACGGGTTTCAGCTTACCTCTTGAAAGTTCCCAACTGATTTGAACTATCGGAAAATAAATTTGCTCCAAAATCTCGTTTCCAACTCGTTTCCGGTCCTTCTTGCAGTTGCATTTTACTAGCCAAGTCATTCTGCAATTGTAGTTTTTGGTCTAATTCTTGCTGAAAATTTCTGACAAACGAAGGCTTTTCTTGAGAACTGTTATCCCAAGGAAAATCCATATTGAAGGCAACAATGTAATGAATTGAAATCTGGAGTCAACTTCAAAACATTCATCTGAAAAAGAAGAAAATAATTAATTTAATATATAAAACTTAAAGCTTTTCTAGTTTTATCTACCACAAATCCCAATCCTAATTTCAGTTTGGATTTTTGCACACTGCAGAAACAAACCGAGTTGAGAAAGACCCAGTTTTAGAGATTGCAGGTCCAAAAGAAAAAAAAGAATTCACTAGTAGTCACTAATTCCTGAATCATATCAGCTTTATTTTTATCTCTTGTGTTAGTTTATGTTTTAATGTTTTCAAGTATAAGGTTACCAAGTTAGGTGACTCTTTCATGCTCACATTTAGAAAATGAATCAGTAAGAAAATGTCTATTTCCAGCAATTTAAAACTCCATTTTTTAAGTGTTCATTTTTTCCTAACTTTTTACCATGTAACTTACTGAAAATAACTACAATTGATGTATGACTTCCAAAAAAGGAAAACAAAACAAAACAAAGCTTCAAGTTGAAGAAGATTCTAAGAAAACTTATAAATATTTATCCTTTCATTTAATATTACACAAAGTTTATTGAGAAAAAATGTACTTTTTAAGGTGGAAAAAAAAATTGGCCTTGCATGACACAGAAATAGATTGGGTGTGAAAAGTTGCTATGGCCTTCAAAATCAACTTTCATCTTGCTTAAACAAACCAACCTTGCTTTTAAAAAATCACTTGACAATGGCTAATGGAAAGAACAGTGACTAAGCCAAACAACTAAAATAAATTCCAAGATCAAACTTCACTTATTCCTTATTTAACTTTCAATTGTTTACAAAAATATTATTAATTATTACATTTATCCCACATAAAAACTTATATTCAATTGTACTTAAGGTAAAAGTAGAACTTGGCAAGTCGTTTGAAAACACATGTATAAATTTTATTGTTTAAACTACATGTCAGTCGCCAGTGTTAATAATGGGAGGTTTACAAGTTATTCGCATCAGTTGGCAGATTTTATTGCTATGACGTGAAATGTACTTACTATACGAAGTAATGTATTTGTTAAAAATACACTTCCTATCTCAGATAATTTACCTACTTACCCTTTTAAGGTTTGGACGTGCATAGTTCGCATGAATGCAGTGTACCGTTACAACGTGTTGGTGTATGTGCTAAACAGTATGTCAAACTTATGTGTCAAGGCTAACTTTTTTTTATATATATGTAGATAGGTTAGTACCATCTCTTAATTTCATTATTTCTCTACTCTAAAACTTAATTGACCAACTTCTCCGCCAAGTTTTTTAACCCTTTAATTACCTAACGACGCAAATGCAAACTTTCACTTACCTATGACCTACGATTTCTACATGGAAATTCTTCTCGAAATGCGAGTCAAGGCAAGCTCCCTAACCTTATAAGGAAAAACGATGATGTCGGTGAAACTGTGTGTTTCATATTCCGAATCATTTCCATTGAACTGGAAAAATTTTTTCCATGGCAGACGGTTTGTGTTTGGTTTGCCGGATTAATCAACACCGATTGGGGTGACCATCTCTCAATCGGGTCTCAAACAAAAGCAAAATGCGGCGACTCCACTTAAAGACGAAAACGTGAGATTTAACTCGCGCTACCAATCAAATCGTAGAACTTTGGCTCCATCTACTTACAGACTTGGAATACGAAACCAACATTTTGGTGAGTAATTTCTGTTTGTTTTGTATTGTTGTTTTGAAATAAACATAATCACTCCATTTAGCAAAATTGCTTTGCACAAATTAAATTGTTATTTTAATTGAAAAATTCTTCATACAAACGTTTCAAAATAAATATTACACCACACAAACACTAACTTTAGTATTTTTTAAAAATTTCAACAAACTCTAATAAGACTAGCTATCCCAATAACTGTTTGGAAAAATTGATATGAATTACAATAATAATAATAATTACAACTTAACTTGGCTCAATATAGCAAAATCACTCACTCGCATTAACGTCAAAACTTATCTTTCTACAGTTTATTTTCGAATTTATCATTCAGTAAAAACAAAACCGCACTTAAAATTCTTTTTTTTTAAAGTTAACACTACAAATTAGAACTAAAGCTGCTCAATAGTCAAGTATTACTAATTACGGTTTGATTTATAATAAGTAAATAAAAGAAAAGTAAAAATAAAATCATTTATATTTGTTTTTTTTTTGTTTTTATTAATAGATATCCAATTTTAAAATAATTATAATACTTATAATTATATTATGTGTTACGTACTTCCTGTACTTTTTGTCAAATTCCATGTTTGATGCTTGATCATTGAATTGTTTTCACACGAAAAGAGAAATACAATGTCGCTTTTTAATATCACAAATTCGAAGCTATAATCATCCACTCCCGCAACAACTGCTTTTAGTCGTTTGTGGTCCATCGTCGACAACAACAACGTTTTTCCGCTGGCTGTTGGGCCGTCCTAAAGCATTCGTCTTTAATTTATCGTTAGATTCTGCATATTCAAGCATTCCTGCAAAAAAATTTAATTTAATTACAATTTTAATTCATTTTTCTAATTCATGACTTACTAAGGCTGATATCATAAAATAATTCATCAATGCCTCTGTTAAGTTTTGCGGATACATTATAATGATTTGCTCCAACAGATGCTGCATACCTTTAAAAATAACAATAAAATATATTAATTTTGAATAATCGATTGAGTGTTACTCAATTCCCAATAGGAATTCCGCAACATTACATTTCTAATTTTTACTCGCGATCATTAAATCGTTAAATCGATCAATTTTAATTACATCACAACAGCTGTAACATGCAGTAAGGGCTTTTAAAAAAATCAAGTTCAAATTCTTCTAACTCGTTAAAACTTTTACTACGATAAAAGGAAAAGTACTTACTCTTCAGCTTCTGCTATTGAAATTTTTCTATCTTTTTCAAGATCAATTTTATTGCCTACAATACCAATACACACATCATTGCCAAGCATTTTTTTCAGTTCTTTCACCCAAGTTTTTGCCTAAATAAATAAAGATAATTTCATATTTAATTTCGACAAATTTAAGTCAAAATTACTTTTTGAAAAGAATCTTCATCCGTTATATCGTAGACTAATAATGCACCATTGCTATCACGGTAATAAATTGGTCCTAATGCGTGAAATCGTTCTTGGCCAGCTGTATCCTGTAAAAAATAAAATTTTACTACACTTCCCTTTTCTATTTATGGTTATTTTAATACCCAAATAGATAAATTGACTCGTTTTCCATCGATGGTCAATTTACTGTTTAAATATGACGCCTGAAATAGTTCAAATAACAATTCAATTAATTTAAAATATTAAATAGACATTTACAAGTTTTCAAATTTTAAACGTAAAAGTCTAAAGGTGAATTCAATAATCATTAAATGCTAAGAGACTGGCGTTATCAGCAATTAATAACACTTACATTTTTAGAAATTGCGTGTCACGGTATATAGTTCAATTACATAATTGTTTTCAATGACTTGGTTAAAAATTCCAAAACAACTTACTTGTAACGTTGATTCGTGTTTGTCATAAAATTTCTTTTCTACATAACGAAGTACAAGCGATGTTTTACCAACACAACCTTCACCTAATAGTACAATCTTGAATTGGAAATTTCTCATTCCACCTCCGGAACTCGTAGCTGCCATTACGCTAATAAAAATTATGCTGATAATAATTCAAATATCTACTATTCAAACAGATCTTACCTATACGAATATTTAACACCAATGTACGGAAGTTACAACAACCTAATGTGGCTGAAGATAACGTCATTGGTCATGATCATGGGATCAAACAGGAAAAGCGCCGTGCTAGCTACAGACTTATACCAAGGGTAACATTTTTTTTTTTTTTTTACCTCACAGAAAAAAAAAAAATGATTACCAGTAAATAAACTTTTCTTTTAAGCATAGTAATTTATCTTTCGCTTATTTCGAAATTAAAAAAATAAAAATAAAATACTTTCACAATTTTGTATAAAATTCATTTATTCACCATTTCATAGCGAACATCAAATACGACATACCCACAATCCACCCACAAGCAGGCCTAAGAAATAATACGAGCAATATCATGCTAGATCTTACGCAAACATTGCTTATTATATATTTTTATTTAACATAACAATTCCAAGGGGCCCCCAACAATCCCTTAAATAACTAGCCTGTTCCGGTCTTATCATTTGATCTTTAACGGAATCGTACGACAGCAATTGTTTACCCTTGAAACTAGCTAGCCAAATCTGTTGTTTCCAAACCACCATGAAATATTCGTCAGGACAAAACGGTACATTAGTATCAGTAGCACACCACCGATCGCTACTCGGATCGTACACCAACATGGCATCTTTTGTAACCCATTTATCGGTGTCTTCTCGTCCCCCCATTACGTACAGCCTGCCGTCCACTGCTGCAGCACCGACCCCATATCTTTTGGACGGCAAACAAGCGATTCGAGTCCACTGATTGACGGCTGGGTCGTAGCATTCGTGCGAAGTCAGCCCTCGTTCCCCGTCCCATCCACCGACGCAATAAACTCGGTCATTGAGAGCGGCCAAACTGATTCCGACTTTCGTCTCGCTCAGAGGAGCTAAACTCGTCCAATGATCATCTTCGGGGTCGTATCTCTCGACGCAGTGAATGTACCCGCAACTGTTGAATCCACCGGCGACAAAAATGGACCCGTTCAAATTGCAAACTCCGTGACCCGCTCGCGGATTAAACATATTTCGAGCAGTGTGGATCGTCTTAGTCGCCGTATTGTACATGTACATCGAGTTTAAGCAGTTCCCGGCCGCTCTACCACCGATGATGAATACTTTGCAGTCTTGCACGGCCACGATTCGCGGTATAAGTTCGTATCGTTGAAGTTTCGGTAGCGGGAGTCGCTCTGGGTTGAGCCAAATGCCTTTTTTTATATCGTAGCGAAGCATCACCAAACTGTTGTCTTTCATTTGCACGACCAGAGCCACGAGTGGCTGGAAAGCGTCTTCCCCGCGATTACATATGCGTCCTTTGAGGAATCGGAGGGAAATGGCTCGCGTTATGCTTCGTTCTAATTCTGGGTAATCGCAAACGAGAGGTTCCTCTTCGAGCAATTCCTGCAGACATTCCAAGGACACTTCCTGAAACTTAACCAAGGGTAGGAGAGTTAACAAGTAAGTATCGATACATTCCTTGTCCTGATGCTTGAGCCAAGTGAGCACGGCTCGCAGTACGGTGTCCTGACTCGGTACAGTCAAGGTGGAGCACGTCAAAATCGCACACACGCGTTCCAAAGAAAGTTCTGGATATTCTTTGGCTTTGTGCAACGTGCGGAAATTGCGGCCAAGGTATTTGATGACTTCGCATTCCATTTCTTCGTTATTCGTCGTGTTTGCTATGTCCCATGCTTCGACGAACGCTTGCATTGATATCGCATGCAGGATCTGGCAGCAGCAAAAATCGTAAACTTCACGCATTTGTAGAAAATCGGCAACGAATAAAACATTTTTAAGTCGTTCGCGTTCTTCGGACGAAACTGTTATGTAACCGGTGTACATGAAATGTAGAAGTTCTTCCATCGGATCTGGATCGACGCCTTCGAGTTCTATACTGTTTTCATCCCGCTGTTCTCCGCTGAGAAGTTCCTTGAAGTAGGGACTACTGGCACACAGAATTGCTTTGTGCGCTGTAAACACACGAGCACCGCACGCTAGGGAGACGTCGGTGAAAGCACCACTGACTCGCATCTCGTCCATCATGTCGCCCATAGTTGAAAAATGATGCAAACGGATATCGTCTAAAGTCGCCACTAACGTGTCGGGACAATTAGGCTTGTCGACTGAAAAGAAATGATTAAAATAAACATCACGTACGAAATTTTACGAATTATTTACCTTGTATGGTACACATTTTTTGATAAACCTATAAACCTACTGACCAAAATGCTTTAGAACATTCCAATTGCAGTCTAAAACAGCCGAAGTAAATTTTTAAACTGAAATTTCAAATTGGTAACGAACATTCAAACGCTATTGAGACAATGTTTTGTGACTGGAAGTAAAAAAAAAACTTAAAAAAAATTAAAAATTAAAGAATGGAAGAGGAGCCCCTATTTATTTCTAGGCCTAACATTCACGCTCTGACCGTAACCATAGAAACACAAATTACTATGACGTCATAATTAATTACGGCCTTATTAGTTGCAGCAAATTTTCCGTAAATAAATGCACTTACAAGCACTTCGTTACGTAATTGACCTAAATAACAAGTTCAATTTATCAAATAAATATTTCAAAAATCTAAAATTGTAGACAGCCATTTTAATGAAAGAAAATTCGTTTCCATCACATCAGAATGTTAACATGTAAAATAAAAATACAAAACTACTATTGACTAATAACATAAACAATGAATCACAACACATTTATTCATTTATAGTGTCGAGTGTTTAGATTTCTTGTGTATAATATTTTCTTAAAAAGTACACTCCATTAAACTTCACGATTATTATTATTTTATGTTTTTGCAATGTGATTATAAAAGGCACAGTTCAAACGGAATCATTATTGTACAAAATCGAATGAAAACAGAATTATTCGGTCAGCAACTGCGTCAATAAATCGAATACTGGTTCGAAAGCACGCTGAAATCCCTGGCGAGTTAAGTGAAGATAATCAAACATGTCATGATGGCTGATTGTTCCGTCAGGCTGTACGAATCCCTCATCAATGTTTACCAATTGTGTTTTCGGAATTGTACCTAATAAACCCGGCAGTTTGCTGTTGACTTCTGCAATTTTTTCTCGTAACGGATTTGGTTTCTGCCCTCTTGGCAGCAAGCTCTGAAATGATGAAAATAAATGATTTTGTTTTAAATTCATCGACAACAATTGCAAAAAAGTTAATAACAGTGTTTTAAAGTAAACAAACATTCACGATTTCATTGTAAATTGAGTCTAACTTACCAATACTATGATGTATGCTTGTGGCTGTTTGTCTGAAATGTAACGAACTATTTCTTCGATCCCAGAGACAATTTCAGCTGCGGTATTTCCATGATTATTTGTCCCCGCATGAACTACAAAAACCTAAAATATAAAAGTAATCTCAAATTCTCAATAGCTAATGCTGTGAAAACTATTATTTGAAACCAATTCATTTTTTTACATCAAAAATAACTTTTTTCTATTATTATGGTTATTATAGCAGTGAATGGCTATCACTGATGACAGCCACATTGCTTTTGTTAAGTGATTTATTCAGTGCTTTTCTTTTTTCCTTTTAAAAAACTTTTAAAAACATTAAAAATTTTAGATTTTTTTAACTTTTAAGAAATTGTAAATCATTCTATTTATATTTCTAATTGCAATGGAAACAGAAAAACCGAGCAAAAACTAGAACCAAAATAGAGCTCAAGCAATTAGCGCCTTACATCAGTAAGCAGCAATTACGAATTATTACCGTAATTACTTAACACTAATGGTAATAGCAAAGTCGCTTTCGATACCAATATTGATTAGTACAGAAATTTCAGTCATTTTATCATTTTACATTAAATTTTGCAAATATTTAAATTTACTTTTGGTCTTATATTTTCCAATTCTCCATTCTGTATCCTCCAAAGGACATTTTCTGTTTTATCTGATCCAATTCCAAAATTTAACGCGTGCATTGGCTCGAAATATTTCTCCCACACCTGAATTATAAAAAGCAAATTAAACACACAGCTTAAACCACACTCAAAATCACTTTCTTACCTCGCTCTGTCCTAACCTTTGAATGATTGAATCTCCAATAAAGCACACATCGGGCTCTTTATCTTTAGTTTCAGCTACAAACCGCTGATGCTGCACAATGTAAACAAAATCCGTTTTAGTAAGCGATTATTTCTTAAGAAGTTAAGTAAATAATAAATTATATTTCGTATAGATGCACATACCGCTTGATTGCTACGAAAGCATTTTTCGCTTGAAATTTCACAGCGTAAAGTGGTTTTTGCAAAAATGTAAACTTACCATACTCAACCACCTTCCATCCCCGTGAACGTCTTCGAGAAGAGTTGGAACTGCAGCAGAGTTCATAATTTATGTCTTCCTACTTCAAATGCGATTTCCGATGCCAAGTTTGCAGGTTTGCATTACAGTTGTTTAGGCATAGGCATACTCTGCTAGCTAATTTAGGCCTACCATGCCACAGGTATAGTATATCAAGTACGAGTTTGAATTTTTCAAAGTCCACCAGATGGCAAGAACGTCGCTGAGATATCTATGCGTATCTATGGGAGCGGGAGCGAGTGGGAGTGGACTCGGAAGCGAGGGTTTGTTTATTAACTGATATGAAACTAAAAAAGAAGACTAAAAGAGTTTCGATTTTCTTTTATGAACATTTTGAGTAAAAAATTCATTTTTTTAAAAAGTTTTTATTTTTTATTACGTTTTTTTTACAGTTATTTCATTTTATGATTAAAAAATTTGTGATTTTGGTTCGATTCTACAAAATTTCAATTCCAATTTCTTAAATTTTTTAAAATTTGCATCAATTTCATTCCTATTTGGCAAAATCAAGGAAAATCGTGTAAAATCAAATCAGAATGCCGCCCTGGCGCCTCAATTCAACACCTCGACCAAGGCTTTCCGTAAGCTCCACCTCCTTCTGCTACCAGGCGATGATGAGGATGGCTCTCTTCATTGCCATAGAACTATTTAATAAAAATACCTTTCAACCAGAAAAATTTTTTCCCCAATTTCACACTCAAAAAAATCAAAAAAAAATACAAAACACTTATTTCTAATTTTTAGCGCAATAAAATTTTTTATTTTCACTTTTATTTATAAACCACAACATACAAAACAGATTTTTCTGCATATTTCATCCATTCTATTCACTGCATCTTTATCCTTAACCTTTACTTAATTTTATTCGAATGAAATGCGATGTCAATAACTTGAATGACTTTGGAGGGCGTACTAAGCAATGAGCTCGTAAGGATAAATCGGGCGTTAACACCCAGCATGCATTTTAAGCTTCTGTCAACCGACCATAAATATCTTTTATCTTCATTTTATGAATGGAATAAATCAATAAATATATGTACAATTCCAATCACCATCTGTTCACACCCACACATTCATTTATTATAATAAAACAATTCGAACGCAGATTAAAAATAAATATAAAAATAACAAAACTCTCATTTCTCCGTCAACTTTTAAACAAGAAAACAATAGATTCGAGCACTCAAAACCCACCAATTTATTTAATCCAGGTACACCCAACCTTAAACATTAATAGAAATTACAATAACAATTACTCACGAGTTCGCTTCCAACTTTCCCCACGCGGTCTCCATCCGGGTGAGTGACGCAACGCCAGCATCAATCTGGGGAGGGCCGTAGTTCACTTGATAATTGACGACGCCATTTTTGACGAAGACTGACACGTAAGTAAGCTGCCACTCAAGTGTCTCCGAGTGCACAGCCCATCCATGCGTTTTACCTATAAATTGTTACTGCAGTGCACTATATTAGATCTCATCTCGTTTAACTTAATAACAATAGCGATCCTCTTGCATCCATACAGACCACTGCTCCTAATTTTTCTCTTATTGTTTGATGGAAGTCTTACTTTTTCCTTCGAATCTTTTAGGTGTTGGTTTTTTGGGTGTTGGTGGAACGGGAAAATTTCGCAGTGTGATGAAAAAAGGATTTGTGAAGTGATAAAGAGAATTAGTAAATGTGATTGTATTTAATTTGGATTGCGTTGAATACGGGCGATGGACGGCATCACACGTGCAGTCTGCCAATTAGCTGATGGTAGGGACTGCCTTTCGCTATAAAACCCTCCCATTCCCATTTGATTCTGTACAATTATTTGCATAAGGTATTGGCGGTGATTGTTTACAAATAATCAATGGTTAAATAAACATAGAAAGCCGAGGTTTTGATTAAGTCGCGATTATTGTTGTGTAAATTGGGGGAATTTTGAATGAGTTTCTTTTTTCCTGTTTGCTGGCTGAGATATTTGAAATTTGCAATGAATTTTTTAAAATTTTTAAAAAAAAGAATGTGGTCATGGGTTGGATAATCAATATTAAGTTTTGAAATTAAAATTTTTAATGTATGATTTATAAAATTTTTAAAAAAAAGATTTTTGAGTTTTTTTCCCTTCACCTTCGTACAGAAATCAAATAATAAAAAAGTAATAAAAAAAAATTGTAAAAAAAAACAAGTTTTAGTGTTTTTAATTAAAATTTTTTTTTTCCTTATTGAATCTGAGTCATTAATTTTTGGAGGTTATCTTGTTTTATTTTTAATATTTTTAATATTGGTAATAATAATTATAATGTATACTAAATTTTTTTTTCTCCAATTCTATTTCAGGTTAATTTAAAATTGATGTAGATACAATGAAGAAGCTGGTGGACTGGTTGACTATAAACCAGGAAGAAGATTAATTTTAAAACGGTAAAAAATTAATGAACCTGTTGTTATTATAGAGGGGTGGCCAAACTTTCCGAACATTAAGCTGCTTGTAGAAATTTTTTAAGCTTAAGTAGGCACACTCAAATTATGGATTTATTCGTGGTTTTAAAATTTAATAAGTTTGAGTCCAATTCCAAAAAAAAAAATTGGATTTACAAAAATTTACAATAATTAATTTCTTTTTAAAGATGTCCGTTGCATTTATGGTAAATTTTGTAAAGTGTGTTTTTACAAACTTAAATATAATGTGTATTAGATGTTTACAACAAATTTAATTATTGTAAATTTTTGTAAATCTGTTTTTTTTTTGTATATTTTTATATTTAATTTTTAATCAACTTTATCACCCCTTTATAAGACATCAGATAAATAATATTTCTGCATTGTTCTCATGTTTGTATCATTTTTTTATATATTATTGACTATTTACAGGCAGAATAAAACTAATTTTTTAATTCTTAGAAATTATAAAGTAAGTTTATAATTAATTTAATTTTTGCATTGTATATAAAATCTCCAACTTTTTATCTTTTTTTTAAAGCTGTCATTACTCACTATTCTTTGCAACTAAAGTAAATATAGCCAACAGGATATGTAGGTAATTAAGGCGACAGCAGTAAAATTTTTCAAGTTTAAAAAAAAAATAATTAATGCATGCGAAATGTAAAAGAACTTATAAATAAAACACATAATTTGGTGAATTAGAAGTAGCCGGTAATGAGTAGGCAGTTAAAAAAGAAAGTTTTATTTCTTTCTAATTAGGAATAGCATTACATTATGCAACAGGCTCCTGCTGGTTCTTTGCCTGTAGTCCAGCAATCAAGTCTTGCCACAAATACTTTCAACAATTCACCAACAGTTATTGCGACCACACTTTCACAAGACGTCTCTACCATTAATATGGCTGCTACTCAGGTCATCACCACAGCTAATGGTGCAATCCAATATACAGATGCTCAGACACAAGCCCAATTCGAAGCCGACAAAAGGGCTGTGTACAGGTACAGCTGGTTTTTTATTTTTTCCTTTCTAGACTAGACTTGTTCAATGTACTTATCAAGGAGAAATTGGAACGAGATAAATTAATTTAGATATTTTTATTGTATGGATGTTAGGGTGTGCGGGAAACAAAACTTATGTCTTATAAATTTCATGTTATTAAAGAGTTTTGTGGGAAACAAAGCTTATGTCTTATAAGTCATAAATTCCATGTTATTAATTTGACTTATAATTAACGTGCAAGTTACAAAACATAAGATTTGTTCTACGCAAACCCTTTATTTTGAATTTTGGATTTTTTTTGCAGTGGATATATAAAATAGTGGGGTTGTTTTGTGCAAGAAAAATTTGTTGGTCATGTGATCTAAATTTCCTGTTTTCTGAGAAAAAATGAGAATTTTTTTCTGCATACTACCAACAGAGAAGGAGGGACGCAGGAAGAGGAGAGGAATTTTAGGGGATTCAACTTATGCATATCATTACCTTAATTTTTTTAAATAAAAAAAAACTGGATCAGGTTATGTGGCAAACAAAGAATGATTCTGGGAATAACATGTGAAAGAAATACTGCACTTGCAACTCCAAAAACGCTCAAGATTGTCCAGTTATTGAGATTTAAACTTGAAACCTAAGCAGTTCCAAGTGCATAATGATAAAAGTGATAATCATTATGTTATTGCATTTAAATTTGATGGGATGAATTAAAAAGTTTAGAAATTCAATTTTTAAATGATGAAATAATTTATTTTTTAGGCATCCCCTGTTTCCCTTGCTGGCATTGCTCTTTGAAAAATGCGAACTTGCTACACAAAGTGCTGAATGTCCTTCCTCGGAGTCATTCAATGTCGATATTCAAGCATTTGTCCAGCACCAGGAACAGGATAGGAAACCATTCTTTAGTGATGACCCCGAAGTTGACAACTTGGTAATGACATTAAAGGACTATTTGCACTCACAGATATGCATTAATTCCAAATTCTTGCAGATGGTTAAGGCAATTCAGGTATTGAGGATTCATTTACTGGAATTGGAAAAAGTACAAGAACTGTGCAAGGATTTTTGCCATCGATATATTACTTGCCTAAAAGGCAAGATGCAAAGTGAGAATCTGTTGAGGTCAGATTATCCCGGCTACTCATCAGCATCTCCGGGAAGTGATTCTGACTCAAGGCAATCAAACCAGTCACAACCTGTGCATACACCTTCAGTGCAACAGGTGTGAGATATTTGTTTTTTTATTGCATATGAATCTTTTCCTGTGCTCTTTACCTATTTGGCTCCAATTTGCTTAGGTAGTGACTAGTGGCAGCTCAGTTAACAATGTTGTCATACAGCAAAGTGGTGTTCAAAGTGCAGTGTCTATGACAACATTGCAACCGGGACAAATCGTCTCGGGAGGCACAGTTTATCAAATGGTGCAGACTCCTCAAGGAATTGTGGCTCAGCCCATACAGGTAAATTCGATTATATACTTTGGGTTTTAGAATGATTGAAATGGAATTCCCAGCATACCTGGAAATTAGTTTTGTAGGGGGATATATATTTTAATTCAATAGTGTTTCACTTATACGACATAAACTGGACTGACAAACGGTAGGATAAACAAAAATGTCAAATAACAAACAATGGTGAATACGACAAACGGACAGACTCGATACTGCTTAAGGTTAAAAGTGGCTACTACGGCCATATGTGACTTGCCACAATACAAGAAACTTTACACAATACAATATATTCACACAAATTAAAATATAAGAGATGTAAAAAACAAATTGAATGAACGTTTAGTGTAAGTTCGAAACAGCCAGTGCTATGAATTGAAGGCTTTAACCCTTTCTCTATGACTTACATGGATAACTTGGATAAACCAGAATGTCAGATAAGAGAGTGTCAGATAATCAAGACGCTATTACAATAAATTTGCATAATAGTTTGACAAATCTTCATTTAATACTGCATAGAAACATATTATATTTAGTTAGTTGTTTGGAATGCAATTAAAATTACACAATTTATTTTTCCACATAAAATTTGATTTGCATATTTTTAATTTTCAAAAAGCAATCATTCTGTAATTTGAGAGCTTCCTATGCAGATTGTTTAATTAAGAATTCTTTTAATGTAAGCCGCAACATTTGTTTCGTTATTTCAAATTTATTTGTATTTTAGATTCAGGCTACTACACCCGTCCAATCTTCTGTTACTGCTCAGCATATTATACACGGTAGCACACCATTGTCTCAAATTGGGGCTGCTGCTACTGCCCCTCCGTCAACAGACAGCTCACTCAGTATACCAGCAGGTAATGTTCGAGTGATTTGGCATTTTAATGTTATTTTTGCAACTGTTTTCTGTCACTTCAGACCATTTGTCTGCAGCTCCAACCACGCCATCATCTCAAGATGAAGATGATGATGTGATGGGAAAAAAGAAACAGAAGCGGGGAATTCTGCCCAAGCATGCAACTAGTATCATGAGATCATGGCTTTTTCAACATATTGTGGTATTGTGTGATAAGCTAATTATAGAAAATTATTTTATTTTAAAATTTTGTACAATTTTATATTAGCATCCATATCCTACTGAAGATGAAAAACGGCAAATTGCTGCTCAAACGAATCTCACTTTGTTACAAGTTAATAATTGGTCAGTAAAAGCAATTACAATTGTATAAAAATAAAAATTATATTAAGTTTTTTAATTTTTTTAAGGTTTATTAATGCACGAAGGCGTATTCTTCAACCAATGCTCGATGCCAGTAATCCAGATGCCAGTCATAAAGCTAAAAAAGCAAAAACACAGTCATCAAGGCCACTGCAAAGGTTTTGGCCTGACAACATTGCCAATTTACAACCACAAGTCGCTTCCGCAACCTCAGAGACCCAAAACGAAACTATTAGCACAACAGCGAACACAGGTAGTGTTAAACTCCCAAATTTCCATCAATTTGGAACCAATTTTCAGGAAGAGGGGGTATTGCTTAAGGTCGCCAGTTGCTACAAATGCCATACTCTAAAATAACAAAAATTTCATTAAAAAAACTAAAACAAGCAAGCAAAAATGATTCATTCAATAAAGGATTTTAAAACAAATGTTTTTTATTTTTTTCAGAAAATCCAGTTATAACGTCGACCACAGATTCAGGTCTTAGTAACTTGGGGATGCTGAGTCCACAAAACGGCGAAGCAAATGACGAAAACGAGGCGTCAGTCAGCCATGACCCTCAGTCGGCCAGTGACTTGAGTCTGGAAAACAGTGATTCCTCCAGTTTAGGTGATGACTAATGTTAGTTTTTGTGTAAATACTACTTTTGTGTGTGGAATGACAAGTTCATTTATCAATGAACACGGTTTTACATGATCCTTCTGAGAGAAAACCTAAAAGTATATGGTAAATTTATACTAGTGCAAAGGATGTTTGAGACCTTTTTAAAAAAAATAAATCAAAATTATTGTAATTAAAGTGAATCTTCAAAAGTTTGGTGCCATGCGAAATGACCAATTCAAGCTAAAAGTGATGGATGTTGTCAAAATACTCAAATGTGTACAGTGTAAATACGGTTCTAAAAAAGTGATGTTTTTATTTAGTATTGTAAATACAATTAATTTGAAAAGGACAAATAGTTTATTGGCATCTAGCTTAGGATCCAACGTATATCAGAATTTTTTACTTTTGTTTTGATTGAAATTTTAAAAATTTTAAAATACAATGCAATCATTTTTTGGTTCGTATCGACACTTAATTGTCACGTTAATGTAGTTTCTCATTACTTCTAATATAAGCTTCATACTTCTGCTCTACCTCCATACTTCAAGTTAATATGCATCGGTGTATTTTAAAATTGAAAGCGCAGGCTACAAAGGGAATTTTTTTAATTAAAAAAGAGAAATGGGTTCAAATGTTAGCCTGTAATGTTAGAGAAAATAGAAATAGAAATAGATCTGTGGAAATAATTTAAGGTCACACTGATGAGTGTGCGAGACTTTCAAGTACCATTATTCTTATACTCGAATTGTTTGAATCTGTAATTTACAGACTAAGGCCTATTCGCAAAACAGGTTTGTAGGTGTTTTTATGTTACGCTCAGCTTAGTGTAATTACATGACGGTATTCAGAGTTTTTTAAAACCAAAATACAGCATTCGAACTTGCAATCGTGAGTGTGGTTGCAAGTTGGTGGTCGTAGGTTACTGATGTATCACTCAGAGCAGTTATCCTCGATCTTTCATTTCCTCCTACCTCTTTGAAAAGTATACGGTGGAGATGTTTGGTTGAGATTTGGCTAAATGGAGATATAAGCAAACGGTAATTAATTTTTTTTTTTTTTTTAAACCGAATATTTTACTAAATTTTTAATTTTACTGATATTTTTAAGATTGAATACTCTGCCATGCCTAATTCAAACATTTTTTTGTGTACTTTTTTCAGATGGTACTTCTGCCAAAAACATTAAAACTGATCAATTTATCTAGTGTTTGTTTGTGATTATATTCGCACAAAGTAAACATTATGCAAAGCACTAGTGCGGTTTTAATAACTTTAAATATTCTACTAAATAATATTAATGATAACCGAACTGGACAGCAGCTCTTGGATTATTGATTTTTAGTGGGGAAAAAGGGAACAATGATTAAATATTTTATTTTTTCTGAAATTATAATTAGGTACGGACACATTCGGGTATAAAATTGATTTTTTTTAAATTAATTTTAATCGTGCCATTTGTTTCGCCTCGTTAAATATGCATTAGAACTACCTCTTGAGTTGCCATTTTATTTTATTGCTCGGAAACGGTTTTAAGTATCTTTTTAAATAATCCAAGAATTTGCAGTGAGACCATTACTACCGTATTGATGCTTGAAAAGTAAATACCGTACTTGCTTACTGTATAAACTGAAAGCAAGTTGTACTGCGAGCGCTTGTTCCAATGCATTGTTTTGCTACTTAAACATCCCCCTTTCTCTCATTAAAATATTTGAAATTAAAAATAAATATTCACATTATCGTATTTATTCGATTAAACGCCGTTTAAGAGCGATGTTAATTCGGGAGCGCCATTTCCAAAGCTTTTGAGATCTTGGCGATTAAAATTAGAGCGGCGATTATTTGAATAAATACGATTAACTTTATCACTAGAAAGATTTTGGCCAAATGAACTGAAAATTTTATAATATCATAACATGAAAAGTCATTCATTAGATACTATTGGTAGGAAGTTAGAAAAACTTGATGCCAAAAATTGTTGAAAATTGTGTTGGCACTCATTGCAGGCTCAGCTTTGCCAGGTTTTTCCCAATTCTCTATTGAGTAATTCTTCGATCTTTACCGCGTAAATTACATTACTTTATTACATCCTGAAGCCTAGTACATATACCTTTTCAATTGAAAAACTCAATTGTTATTTTCACTTAGTGGTGCACAGTTAAATCTTTTTTCACTCTCAAAATTCTTTATTTTCACGTGAAAAGTTCGCTTCTACTTCACTTTAATTTTTTTCACTCGACCTTGAAATGAATGTTAAGCTTAAATAAAATTATAAATCGCTTAATGGTAATCCATTTACAACTGTTTTCTTATAACATCTAAGAAATTACCTTCATGCCTGTACTGGTCCCAATTCGCACTTTACGAATCCAAAATGGCTGCTATGGTCAATATTTATGAATTAAACATAGGGAAAACCCCATAAACCTTTTCTCAATTCATAAGTATTGACTCTTTTAAATGAAAAGTCTTGATGTAACGATATCGAGTCGAGACTTCTGAACAAAACAATGCATCAAACTTGCCGCATTTCAAATTGCTGTAAGCCTATACTATAACCCTCAGATAAAACATCGAAATTAAATCGAAATATCACGAGTTCCGCCAATGAAGTTCGGATTAAGCATTCACACTAATTGTGAATAAAACCAAGAGTTATAAAACAATGGATGTCGATTATATTGATAGCCTGATCGAAATATCACTACCTCTCACGAGGTACGGTACTTACGAACGTAAGTACGCTTAAATTACATATTGGTACCTTTATTAACGTTTTGAAATTCCAACAAAACTGATTACAGACCAAATGTTGTGGAAACGTTGAAAGTTTATCGGCCATGATTTAAGAAATAATGGTGTGTAATTTTACAATATAAAAAAAATTATTTTGACAAATGTTTTTAAGGTAGACTAAGAGATGATAAGGTTTTTTTATTATCAATGTACATATTTCTAATAACAAAAACCTTATCAACTTGTACAATAATTTTTCTTGTGTAATGTTTTTTGGAAAAGAAAAGAAAAAAATGTACAGTTTTCCATTTTATGTGTCTCACTTCTCAAATTTCTCAGCTTCAATTTCTCAAGTTTGACACACAAATTTGCAAATTAAACGTTTATAAAAAAAAATTTATGTGTTATTTCATATTAAACAAACATTCTTAGGTTAAAACAAAAAAAAATGTAAAAGGCCTTTACTTAAACCGTAAGTATACGTATAAAAATATTAAACCTGACAATCTGTATTTTTCTGTTAACTAGTAATCCAAGCAATTGCTGCTATTAAACGATTCAATATACGTGATTCTGAATTATAATTATCTTTATAAAATGGTCACGTTTGTAATTTTCATGTTTATATAATTCTGTATCTGATTTTCTTGATTTTTTTCTTATTTTTTGTGTACATTTTTTTTAAAGTAATTTTTTTGCTCAAATTTATTTCCAGTTTTATAGATGTTCAAATTTTTGTGGGATGAAATCCTCAGGGTCTTCATTAAGAGTGTAAATGTCATTTTAGATGTGATTATCATTTGTAACGAGTAAAAATTTCATATCATTAAAATATTGACTTAAATAGTCTCGAAAACGTTCATAAATCGCATAAATGAATATTTTTTTGATTATAATTTTTTTCAAAGATAAATACCGGCTCTACAAATACAATAACTTCAAATATTTCTTTAATAGATTTTTTGGAAACTGGAAACGAGGCTTAAAAATAGCGCTAAATATAAACAACACTCGGTTGCCTGGAGATCACGCACGTATTGCAGTGCAGCCATTGTTGGATTTAAAAAACATCAAAATCCAGTTAGCTTTTTGAGAACGACGTTATTTGTTCTCTAATTTTGATACTAACTGATTTATGATCCCAAATTATTGCAGTTTTTAGATTGGGATAATCCCAATACTAAATTTAAAATCTTAAAAAATAGAAAATAAAAATATACATTGAAAAAAAATAATAATAATCGAGAGAAATTACACTAAACGTTGGAAAGCTTGGACCGTTATGACTCCAGTTCATCAATTACGAGCTCTTCATTGGCGACCTAACGAGGCGGGTATTGCTTGTTTAGTTCAACTTGATGTCAGCAATGAACCGTGGAAAACTGGAATTTTATCCCGTCTTGCCGCAGAGTATATTTGGATTCTCAGTAGAATGAAGAGAAATAAAATGGAAGGCGATGGAGATTGGCCAGTAAGATAAATTTACAACAACAAAAATTCAAAATTTGATTTTTTTTAAAAAAATTATTCTAATATCAGTCGCCGCCAAAACACGAAAAATCTCGTGTTAATACGACCAAAGTAACATCGCGAAGGAGCCATAAAGAAGTGAAAAATGATGTGTTGGTGGGAAGCAGTTGCAGCGGTGATCGTTCACCTTTGTCACCGATGCAGCTAATGTTATTGATGGAGGAAACTTCCTCGAGAGCTATGAAGATCTCACAACCCGTCCCAACGGACAATCTCGCAGTTGGAAAGGTAAAACTCGTAATGACATTATTTAAATATGATTTTTTAAATATTTTAACAGGCGTTGAAACGTTTTTTGGCTGAACCCGTGTTGGTTGGAATCCTTATGTTGCAATACGTTGCTGTGATTGTAGTCGTCCTAGTTATCTCGCTTTCAGAGACCCACTAGAGATCGATTAAAATCTGCAACCCGACTATCAAGAATCTGATCTTGCGCATCAATCGATGCAAAATAAACATGGAGTTTGTTTTGTTTTAACTTTCAAATATATACTTTTAGTCATTGTTTTGAAATTCGATACTTTTGCTAAATGAAGTCTCTTCTATTTGATTGAATTTTATATATTTATTACGATTTTGTTTTTGTTTTTAGTGAAATTTTGATGTATTTTTTATTTTTTATTTTTTATAATGGAATATTGTATAAATAAATTCCAATTCATTTGTAATAGTAATAATTTATTTCAATAATTTTTTTAAATATTTTCTAATACATTGCGACACAGACTTCGTTATCAACGAAGTTTGAAATAAATAAAAGCATGACCTAATAAAATTTACACAAAATCACACAACTACATCTATTTCGTCTGCTTACATGAACATCTATTGCACTTTCCAATAAAGTTGTGTTAAAAAAATAAAAGGAAAATATTTAAAAAATGCATTTGATTTGTCGTAACCATTTACATGAGGCGAACCAGGAAGATCTAAACTGTCTACAGCCGTGAGATTATACCTGAAAATTGTTGTTGTTTTGATTTTGATCGTCGTAAAGTACTGCCCAAACAAATTTATATTTTTGTTTATCTGGAAAACTATAGGATCCGAAACTTTGATGGTAATCATCTTCAGTAGCATCAGTTTCACCCAATACGCCTTCTCCAGTCGCTACTACGTTCTCGTCTTTGTTTTGTTGCTGAAAATTTCATTTAAATCATTAATTTATTTATATTTTTGTTTTTAAATGTGTTTATACTTGATCGTCAGGAACCACTTCGACGTCGGGAGGAGTCGTCGGTTGTTGTTGAGGTACTTCGTTGTCTTTAATGTTTTGTAGAAAGGCTTCAGCAGATACTGACATTTGCGCTGATGTGTCTTGGAGGATGTCATCGTTGCAATACATTTTCAAGGTGTCTAAAGAACATGATCTTTTGCAGCATTCGTCTACTATTTGCGACCGTTGCCTTTTGTACAATTTCCGTACGTGATTGAAACTGGCAATTCGTCTATTATGGAATGATCCTATGTGGGAATATAAAAAATAAAAATGTATATTACATCTCCATGTTATTTGTTTTTAAAGAATAATTATAAAATTTCTACTATATAACTTAAAGTGAATATTAGTTTCAGCTTAAAAAAAAATAAAGAAAAAAAGAGAGTTGGGAGGGGGAGGAAATTTTGTTCTTAAATTTTAAGTGATTTTTTCTTTTCGCAGCAACCCGCTTCTTAGCGCTAATTATTCTATTTCCGGTTTCGGGCGGAAGCCATGTTTCGCAAACTACAACTGTAATCTGTGCTCTACTAGGACAAACTTTGTGATTGAATGCCCACGAATTGAAGAAAATTAACAGGTAAACAAACTAATTCGTGAAAAGGAATTATAAGTAATTTATTGTTAAACGATTCGAGACAGAACTTCACCATTCAAAATGGCCACTTGAAATAATATTAGGCTTAAATACTGCGAAAAAGCAAACCAAAGAAACTATTTTTTTATAATCCTTCATCCTTACATAATTCCAGTTCCAATTATTACCACATCAAACATTAATGGTCACGACCTTCACATAGTTAACACATTTTGTTTATAAGCAAACTTTCAAAACATTACAAGGTCAATAATTTATTTGCTTGCATAGTTGACCTAAAAATAGATCAGTAACTCATAATTTGACTCATTCAACAAAATGATGAAATTAGTGTTATTGACGGCCAAAACTTGCATTAAAACAATGCAAGGATTTACAAGATTGTGACATTTACATGCAAACACCCCACAAGTGTTTGTGACTTATCAACACAAGATGGGATTAAAGTAATCACTCAAGTCGAGAATGAAAGACAGGCAGAATTTGTTATCACAATACGCCTTTTGTTAACGCTACGTGACATTCGTGCTCAGCATCACTTGTAAGAAAGGCTGAGCCTAAGGAACTGGACGAGTCTTTTTCCAAGTCTGTTAATGACAACTTGTAGGGTGAGGTGTTTGGATTAAGATTTCAATAGAAGGGCATCTGTTTTGAGAGCTCTGATTCCATTCGACGACGACATTGGGTCGTGAACCACTCATTTAAAAATCGAATATTTTCACAAATCGCATATTTTATGTTGAAAAAAAAACATAGTAAAATTTTTTTGCTATTTCTGTGAAAGTATAAAATTTCTTAATTGAATTTCAAAGATAGTAGTTGATATGTTGTTTGAATTAGCCAAATCCAGTTTAGGGAAGAAACTGGAGACGGTTTTCAATTACAAAATATAAAAAGATGGGACAAGGGAGTAATGGGAGTTAAAGGTCATTTATAAAAGCAATGTCTTTCGTCTAAAAATATCGCATCAATACTGTATTTCCTTTCTCTTATCTTCCTCCCAAGAAATATTGGTGTTAACTAGGTCGATGTAGTTCACCCACATCATTACGAAATCACCACATATTCAACTGTTTTTTTTTTTTTTTTTTAAAACAAAACAAAACAAAAGAAAAATCAGATTTACGAAAATTTACAATAATTAAAGTTATTGTAAAATCTAAAAGAAGATTTTACAAAATTTACCGGAAAGTGTTTTAAAAGACAAAGTACAACAAATTTGATTATTGTAAATTCTTGTGAGAGAAATTATACCGTACCTTTCTTGTCTCTTCCGTAATAACCCGTTCCTTTGCAAACAAGTGCGAGAGTTTCCCGTAAGTATCTGCCACATCGGTGTTGTTGTTGCTCGGAAGAAGTTGCAGTTGGATTGGCAAAACCAAACGCAAAGACGAGAAATGCACATACAACCGAAAGCCACATCTTCTCTTGCTGACTGACTGTGGCCAACCAGGTCCGCACTGTTTATATGGGAACTTTGAAAGTCAAGTGGCCAGAGGCAGACAATAGTTCGTTAGATGTTAGCCAAAACTGAATTTCTCTTGTTTTGATGTTTTGCCTTGTGCGCGCGCACTAACTTGAAACTGCTTCTACTCCCCGACCCTTAAAAAGAGAGTGCGCAGTCGCAGTTGGGGTTGGGGTTGGAACTCACCACTGCTTTCATTTCTTTATTTTTCTAATAATTTTGACTAAATTTGACTGGGGATTCGAGTGTTTTGGTTTGGCAGATTGGAAAAAAACAAAAAAGTTGTTTTTCATCGTCTAAACATCCATAGTAGGATTAGGTGCAAGGATATCCTGTATTTTTCACTTAATTTCATTCAAATATGATTTAAAACTTTTTTAAATCGAATTTTTGTTGATTTAATTCCACTTTCCTGTGGGTTAAATTTATAATAACAGTTTGTTGTTTTCTTGATGAAATATATATGTGGGTTGAAAGTTTGTCTCGGGTTCCATAAAGGATTTTTTTACAGATTTATTTTTGATTTTTTTATAATTAGGTGTTTTGGACGAAATGTAGTAATTTTAATGATTTCAACACTCTGGCCACATTCTGTACATTTTAAATAGATTTTTCACTGTGGAATATTCAAAGTCCAACGAGCGTCGTTAGTGAAGGAAAAACAATTATTTAGTAATTGAAGTGTCATTTGACATTGGTCAACATTTGTACGTTTAAATTTGGAAAAAATATAAACAGGTTGACATTTTCATTGTGGCGAACAAATACATTTAATGAGCCATTTAAACTTTTCCCTAAACTTTACTCTTTCTTTCCAGTTAATTCGAGAGCTCACTTGTTGCGCTATCGTTCAATGATTGAATGATGAACTGATTGCGTGCAATTTTGACCCCAACTTTGCAATTGCAAATCAAATGCGAGAAATATGTGAATCATCACAGACTGGACGGAAAATAAATGAAATTTAAACACGGTAAGTCAATAACAACATACCATTAATAGTTTTACTTTTTTTTCATAATTCGAGTTGAATGAATTGAAAGAAATGACTTAATGCACTGAAAAGTTTTATTTCCAAACATACTACAAGGATTGAGAATAACACCAAAGCTTAATTCATAAAATGTGATTTGAAACACGTTTTATTTTAGTATTATATTTTTAAAACACAAATTTGTTTAAATTGCTGACATTCTTTACACATTTTGAAACGTGATGGAATTTTATCAGTTTTATCAATGGGAATATACAACAAGATCTAATTGACTAAAACAGTTTTACTTTGGATTTTTTTAATCGGGTAAGGAAAGGGTCAATGATTAGAGATTTCATCAATCAATAACCATCGTCGAGTATTTTCATTTTTGGTATTTATTGCAATTTCAGCCGGTCGATTGCATTACATAAACGCATAGTGTCAGACTTCAAAGAACCCAAAATAGTATCGAACTCATTGATGGAATCGAGTAGTTGTACGGTTTGTGTGTACGCGTTGTAATACACTTCGAAGGGTCGGCGCAAGTTGAGCGTCAACCAGTTTCTGTAATTAAGAATTAACAGTGAAAAGAGTGAAAAATTTAATACGTGATGATGTACCGGAATTTAGCTCTGGCGTCCTCTAAACTTTCAGCTACGAAGTAAACGTCCTGGTAATCTTGATCTTGATAAGGTTGTATTGCCGCTTTGCTGGGATCAAAAGGACGTAATTCCGGAGTTTCCGACAGCGAATGCTGTAATAATGAATTAAAAACAAAAATAGATATTGTTTTTCGGAAATGTTGTTGCATCAAGAGGGGGGAGTATCGAATAACTTCTAAATTAAGACGGAAATTGTTTTAAATTAAGTATAGATATTGGGATCGCATTACTAACTTCAAAAATTTCTCTTTCTTTTTAAATTTGTTGACCAATTGTTAGTAACTTTATACAATTACTCCTTATAAAAATTACTCTAACCCTTCTATAACCTACTTTTAACTCTCCGTACGATGATAAAAGACCTGCTCCGTAAGCCTTGCAAATTCCATTTTCCTTACAGATTCCAAATTCAACAGTAAACCAGTAAATCTGTAACCAAAATTGATTTAAAGTAAATCTGAGAGCGCTATTAATTACGGAAAAAGTAAACATACGGTTGCAAACTTTTCTATTTCTTCATCAGTTGCGCCTAACGAGGCCAAACCAAGCTCTTGAGAAAACACTGCGAATTCCGGATCGGCCAACATCGGAACATGACCAAGCAGTTCGTGTATGCAATCCCTAAATGAAATAATGATTAATTCAAGATCTTTTTAACATTTTTTTTAAAAATAGCGTTAAATCAATGTAATAAAAATGTTAATTTAACGTTAAATGTTGAAATAATGTATTTTTAAATGACATTTTACTGTTTCAACATTTGATTTACATTGTGTAAATAAGTGACAACTTGAAATATTAATATTACGGTTCGGGTGAATGATTCGGTGATGAGCTGTGACGCACATACTGGGTACACTGAAATACTCGATGGGCAAGGCTGGCTAAAAAGTCCCTCGACGTAAGTAATCCGGCTGCCGGTCTCAATGTAAATCCCGTTCGTTCTGGGAAAATTGATATTAATTGAAATTTGGTCAATTAATTGAAAAATATTTTATTTCCTCACTTTTCAGGAAGTTTGAAATATCTTCAAGTTGTGGAATGTTATCAGGTTTATACCCGCACTCTTTTTCCAGCAATCGGAACACTTCAATGTGTTGTTTGCAAGCGTGGGTTGGGAATAAGTTGATAAGTTGGTTGAAAACAATTTCCCATGTTTTGATTTCGTCTTCGTTGTAATTAATTCGCGGTATTGGATGTCCCCTTTAATGAAATTTATATAAAAAAAATTAAATTTCGTAATTATTAAGTGACACGGCTTAATTTCCTTACTGGCGATATTCAAAAGCAACATCAGCTATTTCCTTCCGTCGTGCACGGTAGGTTTTATCAGCAAATCCCTGTAAAGGAAATGAGGTGCGATTAAACTGTTTAAAGCTGTTAGTTTTACACGTCTTTAAGAGATTTCGAGGTTAGGCTTTATGAATGGATTTTAATTCACGTTTGAATTTTAGGTTATTAAATTTGAGATAATAGTGAGGTTGTGATCTTACTGGATGCTCTTGGTCTAAGTCGGGCTCAAATTTAGTCATCAAATGGTTGCAATGATCCAAATCCGAAATGTGTCTGGGAAGGTAAGGGTCTGGAAAAGTATAATTAGTCTTAATTTTTTTATTCAGATATAGTAGGAATTGAAGATAATGGGACTTTATGCTTTCCAATAAACTTAGATAAAAATTCTCAAAAAAAAATAAAAAATAAAAAAAGTCATTTGACACTATAACGTTGGAAATAAAATACTCGAAACAGTACGCACTTGATAAAATCGATTAAATGTGCATTTACATGAATGGAGACGTAAAAATGTCGAAATTTAATCGGTGGATGTTTTTGGCTTAAAAAAATTATATTATAAAAAAAAAGTTTTACTATAGGCAATGCAGTGAAGTTCACACGGAGTTTATGTGAATACGTAGAACTAACAGTTTTTCTCTCAAATATTACATTTATTTTGTACAGCACTGACTTTAAGAATAAAGTTGAGACTGTAATAATTTATTTTTTGGAAGAAAAGTAAATAACTTTGTGAGTAATTAGATTACGGGTGTTCGAAGTTATTTCACACGAAAAACGATCTCATCGGTATCAAATTTTTGGATAACAATTTCCTGGGTGAAAGTGGGAAAAGCCGGAAGATGACCTTTCCGATAGTAATGTTAGTAATAGAATAGTTTTATATATTATTCATCAGATCGTAAAATTAAATTAGCAGAAAATAAACTTACAAACAAATACAAATCAAAAACTAAAATTCTATCATCAAATTTCAATTAGCACATTTGTTAACCAGTCATTTCAGCTCGTTATTTTTTTTAATTCTTTTTTTTTACCTTTAATACTTAAGTGTTGTTCAGTTAAAACGGAAACATCAACAAGCGATGAGCTTTGACGAAGTGTTTTCAAAAGGTTCAACAAATGGTTGCGAGTGATTTCCAATGTCACCAATACTTCAATCTGCACTCCAGCTTTCTTTGCAGCTCGCGATTCGATATGCAAAATTGTCCCCTTCAAATTCTAGTCAAAAAAATCAATCAAAACTCAACAAAATTAACAAACAAATCACATTTACCTCAACTGTCTTTAATATTCGGCCGAAAGACGATATTCCTTCTCGCAACATGAGAATAACGGATGTCCTCTTAGGGATGTTATTCTCATCGTCACAAACCGTGGCCAAAAATACCTAAACGTACAAAATGTCGATAAAATAATCAATGATCTCAATTCTATTTTTTAAATTCAAAATTAAGTTGATAGGGGACCCGCCATGTTTAATTTTTTCCCAACAGGAAACAATGTTAACTTAATTCCTAAATAATTGTACATTCAGCTGAAGTTTGAATTTACCATTTGAATTCAATATTTTTTTTTCAGCAGACATAAACTTTTTTACAAAACTGATTTTCAAAACTGGAAAAAGTTGAATTTATTTAAATTTTTACATCTTTCTACTTTTCCACAATAAATGAAAACTGCAAATTTCCTATGAAAAAAAAAAAATTAATTTACCTCCTCTTCAAGCAAATCGTCATTCGAGATGCTTCTTTGCTCTTCCAGCAACGAATTTTTTGCTTGCTTGTTGATCAACGATTCAAACTTAGCATCGTCCACTAAAGATCGTCTTCTGGCTGGATAACCATTCTAATAATTAAAAAAAATATTTTTTTTTCCGTTACTATAAATTAATATTAAAATATGGTAAAATATAATTAATCCGTAAGAGAAAACTTGATGTTTATTATTCGCTTAATTTATAGCTCAGAGATGTTACCGCCTGCTGCGGTTTATATTAACCGCAGATTGTTATTTGTCCTTAGGTGTGAGCGGTTTGCCGAGCAGAAAACATCTGCGCTTTACTTGTTGTGTGAGTAAAAGAAAATTAATTCAATATCTGTGTCGTCGTAAATGGAAGCCGTGCCAATTTAATTCCAAGCCTTAATCCTATTCATTTCCTGTTGAGGACCAAAAGACTTTTATTTCCTTTGTTTTTAGTTATTAAAGTTACAGAAAAAACGAAAACTGTTGGGGGAAAGTAAAGATTCGTGTTACAAGAACATTTTTAATGTGTAATTACAAGTGGCAGTACGTTACAGGTAGTGAAATGTGTCAAGTTAACGAGTTGTAAGTCATGGGACGAAGAAAAAATAAGTGTTAGTGTAGCAGCGAATGCTGTTACAAGAAAAGTCAATTAGAGAACGTATTTATAGCGATCGTTGACCCTAACTGCTCATTTTTGTGATTCAAGTGTGGAACGTGTGAGGAATCAATACCGTAATTCAGTAAAAGGTAACACGTGGAAAAATATTTGATACAATGTTTGATACAATGTTTTGAAAATATTTTTAGAAATATATTTTGGTCTGAAATTTACTTTAATTTAAATTTAATTTATAATATTTATTAATAATTAAGGAGATTAAAGAACTTGATGAAAGCTGCCCCTTGAAGTGTAATAGCTGTTCCTTATAGCATGAAAGACCGCAAAACTCATTTTGTGAGCGATTTGTTTTTTTTTGTATTAATTTTTTTTAAAGGGAATGGTGGGTGGCTAGCGTGGGAAGAATTAATGACCAAATTAAAGTTTTGATAATGAATTTTTATGGTTACGTAATTTTCAAAGTTAAATTCCACTTAAAAGCTCGGGTTTATTCTGACATAAGCAAACCTAATGAGGCCTATCCGAACCAGCTGATGCTGAAGGCAACTAGTTGATTTAGATTACACTTCAGAGCTCACAGGTGCCTCCATCTTCAGTTTTAAACTATTGATATCGTAAATTGTAAATTTAATTCAACACTAACTTTTACTGTTCTTTTAATATTATGTCATCGCTTTGAAAGATCAATAACTTGATGAATTATTGATTCACTAACTTAAGAAACTTAATCGATATTCATCTTTTGCATGATTTCCCATGTTCAAAGCTTAAAATTAATACCATGCCACTGAAAATCAAATGATTTCCTGCTATTTACGATTTTTTTTCCTTTCTTTCCGTTTTGCTAACCTGTGCAATCAGTGTGCAATTGACAGAGCAAAAAAATCCAAGTCGAGAGCTTTTGAGGACACTTCACCTTTCAAAACTACTTTTCTTTATTTGTGGCTGAAGATTTTATTACTGTGTATCGATTAATAGATTTTAATAAGCTTGCTCAACTTTTTAATCAATTTTTCCTTTATTACTCGACTCTTTTAATAACTTTTTAGCTTTTGTTCCTTCAAAACCCATTCACCTTTAACTTTGCATTGATGGCACCATGAAAGGATCACTCACGCTCCTTTTACCACTTCCTGAATGTGACTTTGGGTTTTTTCTCACTCCCCCACTTTCCATGAAATAAATATGCTCTATCAGTTGTTCTTGCAGGAACTGCATCAGCCAAGTGAGCTTTGCTTAAGCTGGCACCCATTACCAATAAAGGCGCTATTGAAATGTTGAAGTGCTGGGTTATGTCCAATGATTGAAAAGCTGGCCATTAGACGTCGTGCCAACGCCCCTTTTTGTGAGGGTGATTAATTATTGTTTTCATTATCGGAATGACGTCGGGTGGTTTGGTAAAGTGTTTTTCCAAGAAGGAAAGGATTAAATAATTGATTGATAAATTGAAATTTTTATTTTTATGAGTTAATAAAAGGGTTAATAGAGAAATTTTACTTTGTTTTAAAGGGTTATATGTTTATTGAATAGTGTTGTTGCAAATAATTGAATTTGAAAGAGAATTGTCTAAAAATTCTGTTTGAAATTAGTCTTTAAAATGGTTTTAAGTAATTTATAAGTTATTTAGGAATTAATAAAGGTCTAGAAATAATTTCAAATTGTTTAGAAATGAATGGAAATTATTAGAAATGAGTGAAAATAGTTATAAACGGAGAGAAATTTCTTAGAAATGAGTGAAAATTGTTGGAAATTAGAGAAAACTTTTAGTCATTTTTAACAATTTTTATTAAAAATTGTTTAAAATAACTTAATTGTCTAAACATTGTAAAGATAAGAGGTAAAAATAGTCTGAAAATAATACAGTCAACTCTACAAAGCATTTACACAGATCTAAAAAAAATCATTTCTTGTTTAGCAGTGAAGCGATGGGGCAGCAAAGCTTACATTTGGATTTTTCCCCGTAACAAGACCGGGGTCTCGTTAGGAGACCTCCCATCAAGCGACTAGACCGCTTGTGGGACGATCAGAAATCAATTTAACGCGATCATTATTCCATTCACCAGTCCCTTATTCACATCATCTAATTGGCCATTTCCGACACTTAAAAAAGTTCAAACTTGACAAAGTAATGCAACATGTATTATAACCTATTTACAAGATCAAAAAAAATCTCTTACTTTAAAAGCATTTATTAACGCAATTCCAACACGGACCCAAAAGCTTTTAACGTTGAAAGGACTTTCAAATTAAATTTCCCAACAAAATAAAACAAAAATTCTCACCTCAATGCTATAACTCTTTTTCATCGCAAACCAAGTGCGGTTGGTCGACGCCGTCGTTTGCATATTGAAATCTATTAAAATTGGAATTGAAGCTGTAAAAATACAAAGAGAACATGAAACTCCGCCTGATGCTTCCCCGCATTACACCTCACCTTTGGCTGTTGAGGGAAAGTGTGCGAGGAAGTTGAACTTGTGCGCTGTATTACGTGCTCGTTATAATTGTGCGCAGACACTTACTTTGACCTTCTGACGTGTTTTTAAAACCAATAGCAAGTTGCCAACCATCCTATTGGTTCGCTGCATGAAGATAGGGTGCAGCTGTGTATTATTGATGTCTCTTTTAACTTTCTAATAAGGTATTTTTAACCTATTGCCCACAAAGCTTGTTAAAAGCTTTTTAAAATCTTAATTTTTTCCTCTTAAAAAAATCCGATAGTGATTTATGTTACTTTATATAGGAGTGACAAAATCAAAGTATTGATTGTGTGAATAATAAGATTATTTATAATTTGTTGCATTTTTTATTGGTTCCAAGATCAATGGCATGGAAGATTTTTAATTTTTGTATTTGCAATGAATGGATTCAATATTTAGTGTTTTGGGATGTGTAGGATCGTTTTCCGATAATTTATTGGATAATATTAATCTATGAAATTGAAATTGGTGATTTAAATAAAATGTTATTTAAAGTATAGTATTATTGCAAAATGATGACATTTTAGTATTGTTTGTTTAGTTTCAGAAAAATGTCGTCGAGTGAACGTAAAGACGATTCGCTTTTGAAATTGCAAAAGAAGTTGGAGCGTAGTAAAGTACGATTTGTTATTGAAATTTTACTTATTAAATTACTTATTTAAATTTGTATGCAGAAAGCTTGGTTGGCTAAAAACGCCCAAAAGCAAATGAAGTTTAGTTCTGGTGTAGAAGATGAGGACGTGAATCCGAGAGAGAAATATCCGTTTATTAAAGATTGGCAAGATTGTTTGCAGCAAAAAAGCATTGCTAAGAAGTCAGTTTAATTAGTTGGAACGCTGATTAGTTAGAACTATAAATTGAATTAGCTATTTTTAGACTTGAAACTCCAGTAAGAGACTCTTTGGATTTAGAAATTGCTAAAAGAGCTCATGATAAGGAAGTTAAGGAGAGACGTAAAGAGAAACTGAAAACTGTAGAAATTTATTTAGAAAATGCAAACTTTGAATGAAAATTAAATTTCTTTTAAATCTTTATAGAAAACGGAGAAACGGGAGTTGCTTCCAGCCATAAAAACATTTGTCCAAAAGAGGACTATGCTAAATAAAAAGAAAGTTGATTTTTCACGTTGTGGGAGTATCGAGGACGTAATGAGAGAAAAAGGTCCGTTGCCTGCACTGGATGAAAATGAATCTGAAAACGAGGCGCTTTCGAGCGATGATGAAAATATTAACAGTTTGGAAGGGGTTTTTCTTTGTGGTTTCAAATCAGATGTGGAAGCGACAAATACATTTAACATTCAAAGTGAGGATATTTTACTTTCAAAAATTCAATGTTTTGCTGCTAAACCGAGCAAAGTGATTTTTAAGGTAAAATTCAACAAATTAATCTTAAAAAACATGCTTTTTAAAAAAAAAAATTAAATAGAATTTCGACGTTGAGCAAATTTACAAACAGAAAGTGAAACTGATCAACGTCCACTCGGCCCCGTTGTCTTGTAAATTAATAGGAATAAATGACGACGAAGTTAATAAA
Organism: Stenotaenia linearis; assembly: GCA_034700445.1. Classification (NCBI taxonomy): domain Eukaryota; kingdom Metazoa; phylum Arthropoda; class Chilopoda; order Geophilomorpha; family Geophilidae; genus Stenotaenia; species Stenotaenia linearis. The sequence continues at coordinate 38,404 of JAQIXT010000037.1, read as the reverse complement.
TTTATCGATTTGGAGTAAGATAATAAAATTCAATTTTTCATCTTTAACAAACTCATTCTTTAAAGACTCCGTGCACCTCCGAAACAAATAATGCCAGGAATGAACTGTACTTTGACAGTTCGATTTTTTCCAAAGGTAATGACTTATTAATTTCACCTAATTCTTAACGTCAATGACGCAATTACGTTCAAGGATGAAGATATTGATTTGGAATCGAGTATTTTTATGAGAACAGAGTTGGGATTATTCTCAATCCCTTTGGAAATCAGGAAAAAGTTTTGCTGCGTGTCGGTGCAACCGACCGAAATCGATTTCGGAATTCACGTTGTCGGTTCTTCGTCTCTGCAACGTTTCCACATCTTTAATCACGGTACCAAAGTCGCTTCGTATAAAGTATCTACACCTGGGAAACGGAGCGAGACAACCAGTTAATTGAGAGTGATGGAAGTGATTTCGAATTGTAAATATTTTATTTGTTTAGGTGGAAGTCGGTCTTTATCAGCTGCTAAAGCTGAAAGTAAGGAGCAGACTGCTGATAAATCAGAAACTCTTTCGAGTGTTGTTTCTGAAAAGAAATCGAGTTCGGTTGATGATTATCAATACAGTAATAATGAATTTCTTATCGAAACTGGAAGTCAGAGTTTAGTTACGCCTTCCAGCGATGATATTTCTCTGCTTAAATCGTTAACTCGTGACGTTGAAGATAGTGATTTGATCGGATTAGAATTGAATAGCGTAAGATAATTCATCAAATCTTTAGATGTGATTAAAAAAAAATTTTTTTCTTGTAGAAAAGTGAAGGGCAAATTGCTGGCAATGGTAAAGTTACTATTGAAATAAGTTACAAACCTCAAATTCCTGGTCAAGTTAGGGCCTCTTTTATCGTTGAAACCTCGGATTTTAAAGCTAGAACGGTAAGAATCGGTTTATCCTTGAAAATATTCGTCTTGATAATTCGATTTTATAGTTTTACGTAGAAGTAAAAGCTGAAGCGTCTTTACCGTATGTAAAAGTAAAAGAAAATAGTTATAATTTGAATATCTGTGCTTACAGTCATTTGTATCAAGAAAACATAACTCTAGTAAACGAGTAAGTTTGTTTACTTTTTAGTCTAAAAAATGAATTACTTTAATTGACTTGTTTTCATTTAGTGGAAATAATAAACACGATATTACCATTGAAATCCCTAAAGAATTAAGAAACCATATTGAAATTTTGCCCAAAAATGGCGTGATAAAACCGCAAAGTGAATTTATTGCACAAATTCGACTGAATCCAAAGTATTTCTTTTAAACTTTCTACCTGATTCGTTTTCAATGAAGTGAATGAAATTTCATCAATCAGAAACTCGATATCGAGCGATGCAGTGAAGTTTTTTGACGAGTCGACAGGAATTTTAGAATTTTTTGTTTCATTCCACGTATCAGAACAGGCAATTAATAACAAACGAAATTAAAGGAAGCAGCTTTATATTGCTTTAAGCCTAAATTCTTTGCAGCCAGTGACTTTGAAAACCACCATTCATGCAATACTGAGCAGCGTTCAAGTCGAATTTGAGCCAGATGCCATTGATTTTGGCGAGTGCTATATAAACGAAAATGTGCAAGTTGATGTGGTTATGCGAAACTTAGGAATCTTAACTCAACAGTTTGGTTTCGTTCACGTTATCAATGTGAGTTCCTTATTTTAATTGATACTAAAATTCAAATTTGATTAATTTTTTATTATTTTAATAATGCAAGTGTATTAATATTGAACCAAACGATGGGTTTGGTATAATTTTACCAAAAGAAACAATCGGTTTGAAGATAATTTTCAAACCAGACATTGCAGTGAAGTATAATTCAACTTTAATTTGCAAAACCCTCTTTAACAGGTGATTTTTATTTTTTATTTTTTTTATTTTTATTTTTTTTAGTTTTTAAATAATATTTTTTTAATAGGACATTTACTATTAAGTGGACTGGAGTTGGGGTTTATTCACCCATTAAGCTTTCTCCCTGTCGTGTTAATTTTGCCGCTACTTATTTAAACAATATTTCGACTGCGTCGATTTCCATTAAAAATAATAAACGTGACGACAAGCTGTTCATTTCGTACGAATTTGATGTACCTGATTATTGCCCCGTTAAGATTTACCCGAACAGCGGACAAATTTCAGGAGGGAAATCACAAAAACTGAATTTAATATTTTCTCCTAAACTATTGCAACAACAAATTCTCTACGAAGCAAAAATATTTGCATTGAATTCAGAAGAACCTGAATCTGAGTCACCTGAGGGTACCACGACGGAAGAAGGGACTGAAGAAGGAACGGTGAAGTCACTGATTCCTACTGAAGAGTTGAAGGAAGAGAGAATTTTTACTCCAGAGTAAAAAAAAAAATTTTAAAGATTTTTTTTTTCTGGTTGAATTTGAAATGAATTTATTTCTAGTTCACAAGAATACAAGAAAGCTGTTGAGAAACTTACTTGTGAATTTGAAGATAGAGTTGAATTATATACAATTTCCTGTTATTTTATTGAAGGTCAAATTGAAGATTTAAAGGGTAAAGAAAAGTTTTCTGATACGAGGTGCGAGTTTGATTTAACCATTTTGCAAGTTTGAGTTTGTAATATCCAAGATATTTTATTACAGGCCTATTAACCTGTCACTGTCGTGTCCATTATTGAAACCGAAAATGAAACTTTTAAGTCCAGAAAGAATTGACTTTGGAAAAGTTTCGATTGGGAATAAATCTGTTACTTCAATCGAGATTTGTAATATTACGAGTGAGAAATTACAAGTATAATAAATAAGGTTAAGTGTACTGGAATTGTTTATCTACATTACGGTACATGAATTTAGGTTGAAGCGATTATAGCAAATGTGCAAGAGCGTTTTACCTTGCTGAAACCGAAAATATCCATCCCAGGGAAGAGCAGTGGCAAATTTGCAATCTGCTTTTTTCCAATGGAAGAAAATGATTTTTTCGAAAAACTTGATATTTGTTGCTCTGGTAATGAAACTGTTTCTGTTATTTTAATGGGCCAGGCAGTTAAACCTGAATTAATACTGAGTTTTCTGGACGACGCACCAGTTTTAAATTTAAATTTTGCAGTTGTGGGAGACTATTCTAATGCTAATTTCACGGTAATAAGTTTCAGTTGAAATTAAATTTGGTGAATTAAGTGCAGCCTTCTTTTATTTAGGTAACAAATCCGACTGAAATCGATTTGCAATTGAGATTTCATTTCGTAGAAATAATAAATGAAGACGATAAAACAAAGAACATTTTTTGTAAATAATTATTAATATTATAAAATGATAAATTCATTAATTTTTCAACTCAGATTGCAGAAATTTCAGTGGTTTAAATCCATTTAGCATCAATCCAATGCAATTGACACTCGAATCAAAGCAAACTGCATCAGTTACAGCAACTTTCTCTCCAGATCACAGCCATTCCTTTTTAGGATGGATAAAATTAATTTTATTTGATAACTATGTAGGTTATTGCTTTAGAAATAATTCAATTAATAATTTTAGTTTGTCAGGTTCTTCGCAAGTTTGCTGTGCAAGGTATTGGCAGTAAATCGCAAGTACATTTATCAGGAGATAACATGCCCGACTTAAGTTTATCAATAATATCTAATATTAACGGTATAAATTTGAAAAAAAATTGTAATTAAAATTAAAAATTCAAATAAATTACAGCAATTAGGGCGTTTGCCACGAACTATGATGAGAATAAGATATCATTTGGTAAAGTTAAAGGAAGTATGAAGAGGAAAAGAAGGAAATGAGCTTTTCGTTATTTATAGGGCCTTTAATTGATGATGATGCTGCAACATGTTTAGTTTTTAGTAATCAAACATTTAGTAATAAACTTGACGTTACTCTTATTCAGAGTAATCTCAATCCAGTTAAAAAGGTGATACATAATGTCAACTCGCTTAACAATTGAAGAAATTGATTTAATTTTTACTATTTTATTATAGGCTGCTGAATTTGTAATTGAAAATCTTCCAGCAGCTGAAAAAATAGGATTTTCATTCGAGATTACCAAAGTTTTATTTTAAATTAAAATTTTATTTTATTTTTACAATTTAATTATTGCAGGGGTTACTTGAGGTCGGTAAAACATTAAGTATTATGGTGACGTACACACCTGAGAAGGTATATGTAGTTCTAAAATAAAAATAATTCTTTTACAATAAATATTCAAGTTTAGCTTGCCAGGATAACTTCAAACGTGTTGATGAAAGTGAAAACTGAGACTGCAGTGTTAAACTTAACAATTTATTTATACGTAAAATTGATTTGTTAATACAACACCGTAGTATAAGTCCCAAATTATATTGTTTAAAAATTTAATCTGTACATTTTTGTTAGCAAATATAAGTAAAATATTTAAACACTTAAAACAAGCCGACTTTTCTTTTAAGCGCGATTTTCTTCCATTGCGGCAGCACTTGAAAATCTGACAATTTCATCCCAAACACTTCCTCGAAATCTTCTTCTGACAAATGGATCTGAAAGTTTCAAAATTTATTTTTTTAAATGTTACAATATGAAATTGGGAAATTGAATTTCAAACCTCTTTTAGACTCGGATCAATCCCTGCTGGTAATTTATCCGTATCTTTTTCCATTAATACGTCTATCGGAAATTTTTCGACGTCAGGGATAAATGAAACGCCATTGCTTTGAGACTAAAAGACAATCAAAGTCATTAATGCTGTTATTGATTATTTTTCTTTATATTTACATTTATGATGGCTATTCCTGGGTTGTCTTCTGCCAGCTCTTTTCGTATTTGGTCGTATGTTTTGTTGTTCTAATTGTTTTTTAAAAAAATTTTAATTGATGTAATTAACAGAGGAAATTAAAGTTCAATTACATTCCATAGAGATCGATCCCAGGCACCGAAAAATCCAGTGAAATTAGGTGGTTCAAAACCTTGTTTGATGCGATATATCGATGTATTCATATCACGACCACTCGGATCGGTCCGTAAATATTCCTTAAAGAAAGAGTTGTTAATTAGTGATGTTTTAAGTATCTATACATTGTGCGAAAATCGGCAAGCATTTGCATTAATATGAAAAAATTCGCAACTATTACCATAAATTTGGCAAAAATTAGCATTGTTTGCATAAAATATGTAAAAATTTGCAACTATTTGCATAAAATGCACTAAAGTCTGCTTCTCCTTCAACATTTCTTTAAATAGTAAAAGACGACCAGACTTTTTGGACACCCTTCATAAATATGCAGAAAATATGCAAAAACTTGTAAAAAATTCAGAACAAAAATTCAAATTTTGTGTTAAATATTAGGGAATATTAGGGAATTTTGAGATTTACAATTAATTTATCTACGATATGAAAACTACTCACTTCTGCTGTTTTCTCCGCTTTCTGCTTCTCTTCGTCATTTGAGAAGCGTCCAATCCAAACAAAAACAGCATCCCAGACATCCAGAATCATTACATCCTCTTCTATTAAGTCGCTTTGATCAAAATCGAATATTTCCTCAACCTTAAATACTCCACTAGCATTAGAACAGTGAAAGAGACGCGGCAAATTTGCACAATTTGAATCCTAAAATTAAAAACAAAATTTTAAAAAAAATTCATAAAAATCCAAAAAATTTAAAAACAAATTACCTGAAGTCGCTTAGCATTCGAATAATCCTCTCTTCCCCCGATCGCATCCCAAAAATCATCTTTTTCCTGCTTTTCGTAAACCATAACGGCTTCCCGAGGTGCATCAGCAGCCACTTGCTTGGCCATTTCTCTTTCATCACCCGTACTTCCCAAACCAGCCCATATGAACACCTGCGAACCTCGAAACACGACGAAAACATCATTAGAATTTAATGACGCCGCTCGCATTTCCACTTGAACTGCGCGTGTGTTCATGGCCGACGTGCCGTACACGTGCAACATGTACGAATCTTTGACTCCTTCGTCTTTCTCGTTGACATTTCGAAACCCACTCGCCTTTCCCCCTTCAAATATAATGAGACGACCACCGAAAATAGTCAGGAAACTCGGCGGTTCTTTTCCTTGGTTAACTCGAACTTGGATCGCAGTGCCGCCCATTTCGTTATCCATCTCGATAGATTTCAAAGCAGCAACACCCCGTTCGTCGTTAGTTGCTTTTTTGCCCTGAAATTATTTACTTATTTCATCAAAAAAATCATTTCGAATACTTTAATGAGCTTACGAGCCAGTAGTAAATGATGACGGCTTCTCGAGTACCGGTGTGGTAAGTATATTTGATGATGTAGCAATCCCCACCGAAAAATCGTCCATATTGTTTCTTGTCAACTGGAACAATATCAAAGTTCTCCACACGCCACACCTGAAATTATAATGTAATTATAATTACGCTGTAAAAATATAAAACTTTTTTGTGTTTCAGGTGGAAAACTAAGTATTGCATGACTTCTTTCTTGGCTATTGTAGTGGTAATCAAGGTGCCAATGAACTTTTTCAAGGCTCTGAACTTTCACTACAATTTCATTCTAATTGATGACAAATTTCAAACACTTTGGGCAAAAGCTGCCCCTTGTAGCATGAAAGCCCGCAATACACGGTTCTGAAAGTCGGCTTGACTGTCAGGATTAGAAGAAACGTTATTCAGTCCTATTTAGCGATTTTGCAAAAAAGGATCTTTAAAGATATGCAAATTTCCAATTAATAGCATTAACAGCTAAGTGTTTAGGCCGCCTCGTCATCAAATCGCTGTGTAAGTAATTGAGAACAAATTGCGTGTGAGTGTTGAGAAAAACTTGGGAAGCAGCAACTAAGTATGAAAGTAGTTCCGCCCACCGGTCACGCTTCTCCGCACAAGCCATGACCGGGATGAGAGAACGTGATGGGAAAAAGGTTGTTTTCTTAGTTTTACCTCCTTTTTCCCCGAACCGTCATCAATCATCTGAGTATGGGCAGCTAATTGCTGTGCACTGTCATGTAAAGTTGCAGCGTCGAACTTAGTTTGAATTGTTTTCGCTGTTTAAAAATAAATAATAAATTCAAATTATTCGACACGCAATAAAAATAACAAAAAATAAATCATCCAACCTATGTTTCCTCTTGCACTGGTTTTCCCCAGTCCCGTAGTTTGATTCGCTTCTTTCCATCCTTGAAAAAGCGCTTTGAATTCGACCGGTTCTCCGCCATCGATGACTCGCGTAACTTGAGTATGATGCGGATATCCTTTCTTCTTGATGAACCCCTGCGCGTTTCTCATCGCCTCGGTTCTTTCCTTCTGACTCGCTCTTTTACCGACCCAAACCCAAATTCCGTTCGGCCCATTATCGACTATAAAAGAGTCTTGCGAGAGCAAATCCCGTTGATGCAGCGGACGAGTTTTCAATTCCGTCACTTTAAGCGTCCCGCCTTCGTCCGAACATCTGTACAGCTTCAGCTCGTGCAATTGTTTTTTCTCGATGATGTCATCGGCCTCAAATTGATTGTGCGATTTCAACTTTTTGTTCGCGAGTGGTAGAAACCGGTTGAAATACTAAAAATAAGTCATTAAACTCTACTAAAATTTTACAGCTATCATTATAATTTACTTCTTTTTCTGTGCTCGGAAGGTTATTTTCCTCCCCATCGTCTACAATTAAGGTATTAGACGACGGACCGTGTTCGGTTTTCAACTTAAGTGCCACTTTCGCTCCCTAAATAGCGAGTTATTAATATACAATTTACATACCATTGATTTAATTCAATTTTACCTGAATCTTTTCCATATTATTTGCAAACTTGCCGACCCATACAATCACAACGTGTTTTGTATCAATTACAAACACATCGCCATCGTTCATTAACTCCCAAGTGATGCTGCTCAGCTATTAAAGGCTTGAGTTGTAATTTAAATTTTTATAACAATTATCATTTATTAACCTGTCTAACAATCGGACGTCGTTTTCCCTTAATGATATACATGTGTGGCTCGAAGGTATCAACAACATGATGAAATCCGCTCGCGACCCCTCCTTCTAATAATCTGAAAATTCTCAATGTTAGCGCCCGAAAATGAATTGAAAAAAAATACAATTGTGAATTGTTTACCTAATTCCGTCTTTGAAATAAGCAAGGAAGCGCTTAGATTCGAAACCTTGAACTTCTCGATGCTGCACCGGAAGTCCGCCTAAATAATCGTCCAGTTCTACAGTCTTTATTGCAGCTACACCTGCTTCATCCTTGAATAAAGTTTTTAAATTGAGATGGCAATTTATTTGTCAATTTGATTGTTACTTGAGATGTAGATTGGCCTAGCCAAAAGTGAATATGAATATCCAAAGAACGTTTCGCCTCTCTGACCTGGATATTTTTTTTTGATATTATTTTAATGTTTTATTCAGCCTCGGTAATGATTACCTTCGTGTTTACTCCTCCGGGATCTCCATATTCAGCTATCTGAAAATCACGAAAAAGTGAAATATTATATTTTTATTTATATAAAAAATTTCAAAAAATATAAATTTCTCACAAAACTTACACTTAAGATTACGTAAGAGTCTCCAGTGTAGAAGGAACCATATTTATCTTTAGGAACAGGCACTATGTGCAAATTCTGTTTGTTTTCAAGGAAAAATTTGTTTGTAACAATAAACACTTCGTAATCGTATTCTCCCTATCTCACCTCAATCCTCCAAATGATAAAACACGTACTATTTTTAGGTATGGCTCGGAAAGCGACATCGGCAACAGCCATTTTTCCCTGCAAATTATCATGAAAACAAAAAAAAACAATAGAATTGTGACCTTTTAAAATGTTAAAACGTGAAAAAACGTCAAAGTTTTAAGAAGGCACTTTGAAATCGAAGACGTAAACAACTCGATACCTGGAAACTCGTAACAAACGTTCAACCCCTAATTTCGAACACCCTTATCTCTGTATTATCTGATGTTTAGATTAATGTATTTTGTTATCTAACAAAAATGCACACATGTTGGAAATGAAAAATAGATTCAAAATTCATTACTTTCATTTAGTTATTTCGAAAAAGTTTAATGAAAGGCACATTGAATTAAATGGGTGATGATGATGATGACTAATAACATGAGGGAAATAGTAATAAGTGCAACTACCTGAGTGGAACGCCCTATACCAAGGGCAAAACTGCTGCAAAAGTTTGTAATTTAGTGTTTTTTTGTTAAAAACTAATTTTATCTGAAATTTTTAAACCTGAATTAATCGGGGCATAATTTTTAATTTCGAAAGTATATAAAAAATTGTTTTTTTTTAAACGAAAAAGTGTCGAATCATTTCTAGTTTTCCTCAATTTCGATTTCTATGAAGTTTACGAAAGAGAGAAAGGGGAAAATTAAAGTTAAACGACCTTGAAATGAGAAGAACATAAAGTAATGATGTCATCAACAGTTACCTGCAGGCTGTCAGACGAGTGACGACTAGACAGGGACGATCCATCATAAAATGGAGATTCATATCCGTCATTGTAAATCCCCATAACTAATTTTTCTTATTTATAAAATTTCACGTTTTAAACTCAAAAAAAAAACGAGCGGAGATGAGTGCAGACGGAACACAACTGGCGTCCCTCAAACTCCTCTCACATCCCCCTCCGTCTCACCTGGCTGAATGCGGCGACACGCAAATCCAGTATACCGTGGCTGGACTGGTTTGGTTTCGCCGAGGGTGAAATCCGGAGCCGGTATAGATTATGAGAGTGGATCTTTTGTAATCCTTTAACGCCAGAAAATAAACTTACCTCTAGATAAAGCAGAGGCCGAATGACTCGCAACTTTTGCGTGGTCCTTGAATGGGCATCGCAATAATGAAACAGTAAAGGGAAATGCTCAATCTGATTCCCATGTGCAAATGAAACTGGCAATGACATCATTTTAAAAGTAAACAAAATAGAAATGGAAAAAAAAAATGTTACCCGATTGTTCTTCGGTAATGTCATATAGTTTTATCTAAAGGGATTGGAAATTTAATCACTGCGGAATGGTAATTTCTGGATCATCGAGTTTCGAGCGCTATAAATTCATTTCGCTTGATATTGGATATATTTTTTTAATTTTATGCTCCAGAAATCTTATTTTCATAATTTAATTTCCCTTTTATATGTTTAATTTACTTACTCAAGTTACTTTTTCGCAATAAACACACAATCAGTGCACGCAAAAGCTTTTTATTTACATTTAAAATAAATATTTATTAATTGTTTCGTACCTTAATGCCATTTGCGTCGTCATGTTTCTTTCTTCTACTTTTTAAAGGCCAAGTTGGTGCTGGACGAAAATTAAATAGACTTTTAAAACAATTGCCCATACAAGGGTGGAAGAAGCAAATCATTTAATATGTTATCTCTGCGTGTTTTCTACATTGGAAGTGAGAGTGGACGCTTTAAATTAAAAATTGCAGGTGTTGCAGATGGTCAACATGTTCTGCAAATTTCCTCTAACGGAACCCTTCTCAGTAAAGTAATGACTACATTTTTTTATTTTCCAAAAAAATATTATTTGGAAGATTTTGAGAGGTTATAATCTGCAGTACTTCAGTTCTTCACTAAAATGAATTGCTTTTATTATAGAAAATCGTTGTTATAAACTTTTAGCAAAGTTATTGTTGTGAATGATCAATATCAAGGACAAACTGTAATGAATGGTCTCCCAAGCTGTGCCTCAAAGCAAATACCAACAAATATTGTAAATATATAGTAGGAAATTTGTCATATTATTAGTTAAAATTTATTTAGCAATTTAAAGTTGGCATTCTATCTGATTAGATGAAAGATTTCAACAGTTTATTGCAGATCAATAACCCCTACTCTTGGCAATGATCAAAAAATACTTGTATTTTTCAGCATCAGACACTGAGTATATAAACTTTTAAATTAACTTTATTTACTGATATTAAAAGAAAACATGATAAAAAATATCTGAAGAAACATATTATTCTTCTTCAAAGTTATCAGATTTCTTATCAATAGGTAAACTTTACAATGCCATCTATTGGCGACATATTTCAACAGGAAGAAGAATTGTATAACCCTACGCCATGCTGTTGTGATTTGAGACTGAGGCTTAAGAACTGAAGATGTATCGTTTAGGTTGCAATTTATCGCGATTCCATGCAACTTTAAATAATTCAACAGCTGTAATTTATCGACTTGAATGCCCATTTTGTAAAAATGTTTTTACCTCTACGTTAAATCCAAACGGTAAAATTAAACAGGTTAAACTCTGTATTTATTTAACGATAAATTTGTATTTCCAGTTATTTATCACAATCCAAATTTCACGAGTCGTATGTTTTTAACAACACGGGCCAAACCACTTGAAAAAGTCAAAAAGAAATTAAAGAAATCAAAAACTTTACAAAAATATATCGAACTTATTCAAAGTAAGCGAAAAAGTAGTGAAAAGAAATTATTTTTTGATGTAATCTGCTATTTCAGTTAGTGAAAAAAATACGAAAGAAAGTTTGGAAGTAAAAGCGAAATTAAAGAAATCAACAGCTGAAAACACGTTGAAGCAGTTTGGGGTAATAACGACCAAGTTAGAAAAAGAAAAAGAACCAAAATCACCAAAAAAATCAGTCGATGAACTTCAAATTAAGAAAACGAAGCCGTTGGAGTAAGCATTGTATTTTCTTTATTAAAATATAAGCTAAAATTATTAATTTGTTGATGAATTAAACAGAAAAACGGCCGATGAAGTCGCGCTCGAACGAGCAGAAGAAGAAAAATGGATTCAAGACCTGCGAGAACAAAGAAGAAAAAATATTTTAGCGTTTATAGACGTGTGTGTAAATACTAAACAGGTAATACGACTAATGTTTTAATAAAATGCTTTAATTATGCAATAATTATGTGTTTAATTTTGTTTGATTAGCTGTCTTTAGCAACGTCCACTTTGTTTGCTTACGCCAACTTTAGAGATACAGGAGCAAAGGATATTAAGATTTACAATTGTGTTCTTGAAGCCCTGGCTGCGAAAGGAGATTACTATCAAATAAATAAAATCTTAAGTGCAATGTTATCGTCGGAATCAAAACCAAATTTACAAAGTTACATTTACGCATTGGAGTGTGCGTATCGAACAAAGGCGTTTAACAAAATTGAAGTTATTTTGCAAAACATTAAATCAAATGTAAATAACAATTTTAATTGATGTGTAAGAAAACATTTTTAAATTTTTTTTTTTTTTTAGGGTTTAGATATCAATAATATCTTATTTGATTGTAAATTTGTTAGTGATCAACGCGACATTGTTTTTAAGGTAAGCGCAAAATACGGTTTTTATGAAAATGATCTCAAGTTTTTTTTTTTAAATTTATAATTTTAGGCAATTAGGTTACAAATAAAAGATTTCAATCCTGTAAAGCCGGATATTCCTCGTGGGTATATTTGCAATTTGTTGAATGAATTGAATGGAAATAAATCACAAGTAAGAAATTTAAAAAAAAAAATTAAATTAAAATAATAATTAATATATTATTTTATTTTTATAGGATATGTTTAATAATCCCCTTGAACATGGAAAATTAAATCTGCAAAGTTTAACGAATCAGCAACTTAAAATGGAAAAAGATGGGTATATGAAAATACATCGAATTGACAATAAATCGATTCCGATCGATGAAAATACAAAAACTTATGTAAAAATGTAAAAATGTGAGATTTCCTATTGTGAGACTTATAAATTTTGTGCTTTACAGAGGAAAAAACTAGAAGAATGTGAACAGTTATGGAAGAAGGATCTATTAACTGGCTTGAAAAAGAAATTAGGGCAACTACAATTTCAATTAGCACGTAAATTGATATAAATATACTGTATATTTATATTTTGGTGTTACACTGGTTTATTATAAATTTCAGGTAAAAGGAATAGAAAAACGGAGATATATTGTTACTTGTTGACCTTACAGCCGGAGGAATTGGTTGATTTGATGTTTAAAGTAAATATTTACAAGTTACTACAACTTTTAAAAAATATTTAATTGTTTTATTAAATTGTTTTACAGGAATTTGTCACAATCGCGCAATTCTCGGAAACATTTAGCCCCATGATGAATTTTTTATACAGTAATTTGGGGAATAAAGTAATGGAAAGATATCACATCAGTAAGAGAATAAAGAATGGCGTTTTCGATCAAGTACGTAAAAATATATTTTAATAGATTTTATTTTTAATATTAAAATTAATTTTCTCTATAGACAATGAAGTTATACGAATCCTACTGCAAATTTTTATCAGATCCGCAATTAACATCACAACACATCCCCAGAGACTATTGGGAATTATTAAAGGAGAAGTTTGCTGACGGGCCCAATATTGTAAGACTAAATAAAATCTGAAATTTAGCGTAAATCTTAATTTAATTTTCTATAGGACATTCCTAATATAATTTGGCCGAGTGCAGTGCGAATTGGAGTTGGTGAATTTTTATTTGATATTCTCAGAGAATTGAAGTTTGATTCAAATGTTTTAAAATCTAAAACCACAAAAGAGAAAAAGTAAGTGCGATGGTTTATTTTGCTAGCAATTCATAACTTTTTACATTTTGCACCAGAAATTTGGTCTCGGCATTTTACACACTTTATCGCAGTCACAAAGTAGTCAGAGAGCGGGAAGAAATCAAAGTATTAACAGTAACTTAAGTTAATATAATAATTTTAAAAATCAAATTCGATTTCAGCCTCATCCGGTTTTAAGTAAATTATACAAAGTTGCAAAACTTGACCACCTCATATTCGACGCAAGTCTTTTACCTATGCTCAGTCCGCCTCTTCCGTGGACATCTATTCAACATGGTGGCCACATCATCACACAAAGTCAGTATCAACTGATTTATGATATTTCTCGTTTTACAATTTATCTTAACTTATTCTAGCTCAACTAATTCGTCATCCTGGAGTTGAAATTGATCAGCAGCTAGATCGCTTGTATCACCAAAACATTCAGAATATTTATCCATGTTTAGATTCGTTGAGTGCTTTGGGGAAAATTCCTTGGATCATAAATAAACCAGTAATTTGAAATTTATATTTTGATTTTCAATTTACTTATTTATATTTACTTTTTTAGGTTCTTGACGTTGTAATTGACGTGTTTCTAAATAAGGGAAGTAAAGAATTGGATATTCCCCAACCGCAATCAGAGTGCCCTCCATCACCTACAATTAGCATGTAAAGTTGTAAAATTACGTAGTATTTGCGTAATTATTAAGTAATTTTGTTTTATATTTTAAGTACAATGACAAAACAGGAAGTTCAAAAGGCATTGATTCAAAAAAAGGAATTGAGGCAGCAAAGATGTGAAATGTTCAGTTTGTGGTGTGAAATGTTGTACAAACTGTCAATTGCTAATGAAGTAAGATTTGGATCAGTAAAAGTATACGGTGTGTGCTAATTAAATTACTTTTCAAGTTTCGAGATAAAGTTTTGTGGTTTCCACATAACGTTGATTTTCGAGGTCGCACCTACCCGTGTCCGCCACATTTGAATCATCTTGGTAAAATTTTAATTAAAAAAATTTCAAATTACAAGTTTTAATTTATTTTATCTCAGGAAGCGACGTTTCTAGGAGTATTTTAATGTTCGCAAAAGGAGAGCCACTCGGGGAAAATGGTCTCGACTGGCTTAAAATTCATTTAGTCAATTTAACAGGGTTTAAGAAAAGGTTCGAAACATTAAAAAATAGTTTTCCACATTCATAATTTTTAAAATAATTCAAATTAGGTTTTCACAGCAAGAACGACTCGATTATTGTAATGACATGATACCTGAAATAATGGATTCAGCTGATAAACCATTAAACGTAAACAAATAATTTTTTATTTTGTGCTAATTAAACAAATTTAAATATATTTAGGGAAACGGTTGGTGGAAAACGTCGGATGAACCCTGGCAGACTTTAGCGTCTTGTATGGAAGTAGCTAAAGTTCTAAGGTCGCCTAATCCCACCTCGTACATCTGTCATTTCCCCGTGCATCAAGACGGCTCGTGCAATGGATTGCAGCACTACGCAGCTTTAGGGAGAGACATTGAAGGTGCAGAACAAGTTAACCTTAGACCGAGCAATTTACCTCAAGATGTGTACAGCCGAGTTGCAGAAATGGTAGAATAAAATAATTTTTTAAATTACTGTTATTTAAATGTATTATTTTTTACAGGTCGAAGAAGAGCGCAAAATCGATGCAGATGAAGGAAATAGAATTGCGCAACTCCTGGAAGGACGTATTTCTCGTCGAGTCGTCAAACAGCCAGTAATGACAACAGTCTACGGGGTCACGCATTATGGTGCTCGTCGTCAAATAATGCGAAGACTGGAAGAAATTTCAGATTTTTCGAAAGAAGATATATTTCCCGCCTCTGCATACATTGTTGAGAAAATTTTTAGTTGTTTAGAAACAATGTTCTGTTCCACAAAAGACATTCAGGTATTTTAAAAAATAATTGGCATTAACAATTATAATAATTAACTTTGATGTTTTTAGGAATGGTTTACTAGATCTGCAAAGCTGATTTCACGTACCAGCAAACAACCAGTGGAGTGGGTTACGCCAATTGGTTTTCCGGTTGTTCAGCCTTATTTTACCAAAGATACCAAAGATGTAACTTTTTTTTGTATTTTTTTTGGTTTGATGAAAATTCTAAACTTTTTTTTATTTAATTTTTTTTAGAAAACGAAGCAGAAATTCACTCGGAAAGAAGAGTAAAAACGACAAATAAAACAAAAAATTGCAGATATTAATTGATTTTGATTTTCAGAGTACCAGATTCCCGGAAACAAGCAAATGGTTTTCCGCCAAATTATATTCATTCATTAGATTCCACACACATGATGATGACTGCTCTTCATTGTGAAAGGTAATCATATTTTTTAATTTGATTTTTTAATCTATTATAGGCATTTACCTATTATAATTTTTTTTATAGGCAAGACTTAACATTTGTTTCCGTTCATGATTGCTTCTGGACCCATCCTAATACTGTAGAAGAAATGAATAGGGTATGAGTATTAGTAAAGACATTGTTGAACTTTATATAATTTAATTTAATATTATTATTT
Organism: Stenotaenia linearis; assembly: GCA_034700445.1. Lineage (NCBI taxonomy): Eukaryota > Metazoa > Arthropoda > Chilopoda > Geophilomorpha > Geophilidae > Stenotaenia > Stenotaenia linearis. Next base: position 22,360 of record JAQIXT010000037.1, on the reverse strand, counting down.
ATTGCAGATATGCAGGGAACAATTTGTAGCGCTTCACAGTGAGCCGTTATTAGAAATGTTGTCGGAATTTCATTTGCAGGTGTACTGCAGGTAATTTTATTTTATTTTTATAAATTTTGAAAGAATTACCGTAAAAATTTAATGTTTTTCAGCCAAAAAAATCCCGAAGAGCAGAATTATATTCTTAAGAGGTGGTTGACTAAAGTTCCTAAGAAAGGCGCGTTTGATTTAAAAGAAGTTCTTAAATCAACTTACTTTTTTAGTTAATTTTTAAAAAGTTTAATTCATGAAATGAAAATAAATGTAGTTGTTATCGATTGAACATTTGATATGTGAATAAATATTTTAGAAAAATGAAATATAAAGAACGAATAAGAGTGTTTCAACTGGAAATTGTTTTCTTTCGGAAAATGTTTTTTTTTTTTAAATTGGCGCTTAAAAACTCGATTTTTGATAGTAATAAAAATCGATACGGAAGTGTCAATGTGGCGTTCAAAAAATAAAACTTTAAAGAATATTCTTTAAATCAAAAATTTAGCAAAGCTGATCAAAAATAAATTAAAAGCATTTTTTAAAAACACATGAAAGTAGAAGTTAAATATGCAATAACGAGCTAAATCAAAGAATTGATTTAATCGTTATGGCTAATGTTTCACTAGGCTTCCGTACAGAACAGACGCCATTTGTTGAATAAACATCGATAACTTTAAGAAACGAGATATGAGTAATCGATTCGTCATTGTTACCTATGAAAGGATGCTCGATTGCTGCGTCTGAAAGCGAACGGGCATGTGTCGGTGATACATCTAGAATTTTTACTTATCAAACAAAAAGGAAAATGGACAGGAATGGGATTGAAAACCTGCCAGAAGAAGTATTCGAATACATACTAAGTTTACTTTCGCCATACAGAGATCTGAAAAATTGTATGTGCGTTTGTAAAGCGTGGCGAAAATACATAAAAGGTACGTATAATGCCTTTATTCATTCGGAAACTCAAAATTTTAACTTTAAATTTCAATCGCAGATGTTGTTAGACGAATGCAACACGATTTTCAACGTGCCATAATAGACATGAATATAGATTGGTGCGAATTAACGCCGGATCCTGGTCCTACAATTACCAAACGTTATTCACACAGTGCATGTTGTATTGGGAGTTCAATGTATATATTTGGGGGATGCACGACGACGAGCACAACATTTAATGATCTGTGGAGGCTGGATTTAGCGAACAGAGAATGGATCAGACCACTAGCCACAGGTTTTTCATTCCAAATCTAACAAAATGTGTTTATTAAATTTATATTTTTTTATTTCGAAAAGGAACATATCCAAGTCCAAAAGCATGTGCCACAATGGTTGTTTATGAAGAAAATTTAATACTGTTCGGTGGCTGGACACACCCTTCTCCGTATCCGTTACATCAGGCGTGGAGATTATTTAATCAGTTACATGTTTTTAGTCCGATGGACAACAGATGGACATTAATTCCAAATTCCGTGCCCGCAACTTCTCGTTCGCAACCTCCAGGAATTGCTGGGCATTCAGCTACAGTTCATGGTGATTTGATGGTTGTCTTCGGGGGTTTGCAACGACAAAGTAACGGTCGACCGTACGCGAGGTAAATTCTATTGCTTTTATTCGTATGCCACGTAAATAACTATTTATTGTTTTAGTGCTAATGATTTGTGGGTATTAAATTTAAAGACCATGATGTGGAAAAAACAAGAAACTAATGCTGTCTCACCTCGACCTCGTTATGGACAATCACAAGTATAATCTCTTAATAACATTGAATAAAAAGGATTTTATTGATTTACCGTTGAAATTATTCAAAAGGTTTATATGGATCAATTTCATGCTTTAATCATCGGCGGCTGCGGCGGTCCAAATATGGTAAAATTTATATTTTAAGAATTAAATTGTTAAAAAATTAAAAAATTAAATTTTTAGGTTTACAACGATATTTGGCTTTTGTCAATGGAAGATGAATCAATGTGGATATGGACACAAATGAATATCAAAAGCCCAGAGAATGCTGCACCACATTTATGGTGCCGACCAGCATGTCGGGTAAATTTAATTTACAAATTATAAAAAAACAAATTTTTGAAATTTTATTTTTTAGGTAGGTGATAAGGTTATAATTCTAAGTCGAAGTTTGAATTCAAAAACAACACCTACAAGTTTAAGCGGTCAAATGCTTCGACCAGCCATCAGTCGTGTTTGGGTTCCTCCACGAAGCAATGAAGCATCACTTTCATTTCTAGATCAACCTAAACACAGGTAAAAAAAAAATTTTCAAACAAAAAAATTGCCATGATTAAATTTTATTTTTATTTTTCATTCCAGATCACCGTCACCTGCATCAGGCACAAAAGACAACTGCGTGAACGGCAAACGAGGCACATTTCGCAAACCATCAGTGCCGAAATCATTCGACCAAATCGATCCCAGTTCAAGTCAAGGCTTCGTGCTGAAACTCGACGACGATTCCAAAACATTTGGACAAGTTCACGACAGTCCTTCGTGTTCACGAACGCCTCAAAGAAACTCGCCGTTGCCATCCGTGAGAATAAATCCCATGGCTAATCGAGAAAGACAATTAGAGGGCCTTCGAAGGATGGAAGAACGCATCAAAAACCTGTCTAAACGCCAACACCCAGTGGGTCCACCCATACCTCCGCCTCAACCGTCTCCTAACAACTCGAAAATTGGTCCCAGAAATCCAATGACGCTTTACGTTATAGACATAAGTCAGGTTTTGATCGATTTTAGTGTCACTTGGTTACCACCGCGAGGTCAAAACCAAGGACCAGAAGACACGTCGTTGTACACGTTGGTAATTGGAAGGGGCGAGTTAATTATGTTTGGTGGTATTCACAAGGATCCTGGGATGGCTGTTGCAGGTAATGGCAATGCTAATGTTCCGGAAAGTGTTTCGAATAGCGTCCATTTTCTGAGAGCGAGAAAATGGGTGATTTGAGTGATTAAATTATTTTTTTTATATTTATTTCAAACTTATAACGTGTATTTTAAGTCGAGGTCAATTGTTCCTTTAGAGTAAACAATTTTGGAATTTTTTTTGACAAATTTGGTTCATTCGAATTAATTTTTTTCTAAATTAAGAAATTTTTGAATTGATTAAAAAAAAAGGAGGTAGATGATTATAACAGCATTCCAAATTGTGTCTGTTGTATTAAAATAGTGACTTTTTGCTCAAAATAAATTAGAAAGTTTTTTAATAAAAAAAATAAATTAAATTCGCTGCATTTTTAATTTGAATCCTCAATACGTTTAGAGAATCTTTAAATTTTATTTACGAAGAATTTGAAGGTTTTTTTGTGCCCGAGGGATAAAAATGTTAGTGTTACTGATCAGGATTGAATCTGGAGTTTGCAACGGGAAGTAATCACGTTACATTGAAGCCAAACGTGGCTAGACTTTAATTTTCAAATTCGAATCGAACGCATCAGCAATTTTGATTGTTTAGTGCGAATCCGGGGTCATATATCAAGGAATTTTTTTCCTCTTATTTTTCTTTTGTTTAATGGTGGTATTGACTTTTGGTTCTTGTGGACTTCGTGAGAAATTGGTCGGAATAGCCAATATTGAAATTTCTAAATTATTCATTCCGGAAACTCGGTTATTTAAATAGTAATGCACTGAGATGAATTTTAATAATAAAAATTAACATTTTAACAGTAAACTTTATTTCGCTGCCATTTTTAAATTGAAATATTAAAAAATTTATTAAATAAACAAAAGGGTTTATGACACAAGCTCAGAATTCGACTAATCTGCGTTTATTTCTCGTTACATTTTTTAATTAAGATTTATAGACTATATTTCTTATTCTTAACACTAATTTCTCGACCTCGGATATTTAATTCTGTACATTATTAACATACACACTAATCAGTTTCTCGAGTAGGTAAAGACAAGTCTAGTATCGAGTCAAGAACAAAAATAATTAAAATTTAACATTTAAATTTAAAAATAAAGTGAAAATTATATAAATTCTATGCAAGATGGATCTAAATAAGCATTTTAACCCTTTGAAAATTGTTTTTTACACCATTGGATACGTGGGCGGGTAAAATGAACTTAATATTTAAAGGTATAATTTTAAGGCATTTGTAGAATGTATACAATAAGAGGAAGAATTCAACAGAGCAACTTTAAAACTTACATTCCCAGGCATTGCATTCATTACCTACTGTGAAAATAAACGCTCATTGTCTTGTCTATATCAACAAGATAAAAAGTAATAAGAATTCCGTATAATGGAATGTATTCTGACGATTCTGAAATGTACAAGCTGCACTTTTTTTAATTTTCTGAGCAGTGGCTTTTTTTCCTTTTTTTTTTTTTAAAGATTTCTTAAGAAAATTTAATACATTGCATTGAGCGTTCACGCGAAGATCCATTTTAGAGGCTATACTTAAGCCTCATAAAGACAGCCAATAACTTGTTCTATTTAAAGCTATACATTTATTTGTGGCTTGTCTTATTTTAACAAATTTGAAAAGGAAATCGATATTTAACTCCCTTGTTTCTACATTTTGGTAAATTCCAGTTATATACAAATACATTGCAGTATCGTCAAATTGGCCACGACTAGGGAGTAGAAAACGAGGAGTAGGACTGATGTCACGTGATGGCTGTTGTTGATAGTTGTTGCCCATCCTCCTGAGGATAGGAAGAAAAATGATAATCATTAGCTTTGTTTTATGTAAATCTTGTTGATGATGATGATCTTGCTTTGATTTGCATTCGAGATTTCTGTTTTAGAAATTTAAATTTCTGAATGAACAATGAGGTTTTAGTTTCATAAAAACATCAAATAGAAGTTTTTATTACATTTTTTTCTAAATGTGTGAAGTTTTTTAAAATCATATTTTAGACTTTTTGTTGTCTGGGAGACTTGAATAATTTATTTTGTGTTTTTACATAAGAAAACAATAAGTATATTGTTTTTGTTGGAAAAGAATTGTTGTTGCATGATTGATTACACTTGGAATTTCTTCTGTGGTTTATGATTTTGCTTTGTTTAAATTTATTTTATTTTTTCTTTTTCTTTTCTATTTATTAGTCTTAGAATTTTTTAGCTATAAAGAAAATTCCATTATGTTTGAGTTCAATAATCCATTTCTCTATTGCTGCAATGAAATCATGCTCTTATTTTACAATAAAAGCTTTTCTGCTTTTATTTGTGAAACTCCTCGATCTCGAGTGGATTATTTTAAATCTGGTGGTAATCGGTACATGCGCATTACGGATAGATTATGAATCGATATAAAAATGATCAATTTCACCGAATGCAATCGATTTCACGACATTCCTAGGCGACACTTAAAAGAGAAGTGTAATAATACAACATTTTTTTGTTACACATTTTACCAACTAGATTTGAATTTCACCCCAAAAAAATTCGATAAATTGCAGGCAAATCAGCTGGTAATTTATCAATTACTTTTTTCACTTCAATTTTTTCATATCCAAAATTCAATTATTCAGAACTTCAATGTCGTCTCCTTTTTAAATTTTTCTCAAAAGAAATTAATTTAGTTTAACCATGAACTAATTTGATAAAAACGTATTTAAATTTTTAAATAACTTTTAGCAAGTCACCCGAAACTGACTTAATTTTTATCTCTATCTATTTTCAAAACGACAAACCTATACATTCATTAACCTTAATAAGCAGTGAAAGGCAGTGTTCTATGAACCATCCACTGTGTTGAGGTAACCATTAACACCAGCTGCTTACTGCCACTTTCAAACAAGCAAGTGTAAGGTAGTTATTACTCCAGACTTAAAATAAGAGGAAGCAAGGTATAGATTCGAAATTATGAACACCTTAATTAAATAACCATAAATTTAATTTTTAAAAACACGACTGCAACAAGAAAACAATTCTCCCACATAGCGCATCATCAACTTTAATGTGGGATGAAAATTACAGTACTTGTGTATATTACAGCCACTAGATGGCGTATCGGGCAATTGTGTTAAATCAAGTGCACCGTTAAAGAGCTGTGCGTTTAATTCACAGCAGTAAATGATTAATGGGTAATCTTAAATATCAGCCGTTTTTCTGTTCGTACGCACAACGTCATTTTTAAAACCAAGTCGTAAATCTGTTTGGTGCAGAAAAAAAGTTGAGTCAAATCCAAAACAGCTTTGTGTTGCTCTTGCCTCTACTAAATGTTTAATCGTTTGAAGGCAATATCCAGGCTATTGACCTAATTGAGAAAAAAAAAGTAAGGGAAAATAATTTACCCTTGGCTGGAGATTGCAGTGTAAAAATCACTACACCCCGCTTCGGCTTGAGCAAGAAGCTCAACTAAGAAGTGATTTCAACGAGAGCTATAAAAAGAGCGGAAGCAAACAATCTTGTCGCTCGTTTCCTTTTACACTTTGGTTATCACAGGACCAAAGAAGTTGAAATAAAGGTGAAAACTATTCTCTCAACGCAACTCTCAATCAACATGGATTCGTGATTCCGCCGTTTCGAGGTGCATTTCAACAACACATCAGTGCATTTCGTTCCGTCTCGGGTTACAGACAATTTTTCAACAATTCTGTGACATTCCATTTGCTTTTAATCCCCTTTAAATCTGATATGCATCGTGCTCGCCTGGACTGATTTTTTGCACCGTTGATTTCTATTTACTTTCGAAAATTTATGATAATAAACATATTTATTAAATTTTTTTTCTCTTTTTCCCCCCATTAATTTAAAAATAAAATTTAAAACGGTTTTGAATTTATTTATTTTTTCTGAGCTGGAAAAGGCATATTGTTTATCACGTATTTACCTGTGCCAATCTGTGATTCTTTTTCAAAGTATAACTCTTTGAACACATCACCAGACGCATTTCTGATGACAAGTGCATTATTTTTGTCTTCATCCCGGTAGCAAGCGAGAGAGAAGTGAAAAAAAAATAAGAAAGAAGAAAAAATATCAAGCATGAAAACAAACAACTTTTCTCATACACTCGAGCACTTCAAAATTCCAAGCACAAAGACGAGACAGCTTTTGGCATTTCAACACTGCAAACAACCCTCGATTCAAGAATCTTAATGCTTCTTGGTTTTCTCAGAGGAACACTTACCTATCTTCCAAGATAATAACCCTATCATTACTGCATTATTATAAACAGGGCAAATTAAATACTGAATAGTCTGGGAGGTAAAAGTTTCGAGATAAAACTTTATCTCTATTTTTCAAGTTGCGCGAGTGCATCTTAATTGCTCGGGTTAAGCGCATAAACGCGGCCTTTTAAGGATTTTAGCAACTATCTCAACTATTTATCCGACATTTAAAAAGTAATTTATAAAAAATGGTAGAAATGGAATAAAGTACCTTGTTGAGACTGGTTCATACCGAGGAAATTTACTATATCACTTGGTTCGGTACTAGTTTGATGATATATGGTTTCATTTTGATAAACGGGGGTAAATTGATAGGTGTGGAAATGTCCTGTAAAGAGAAACTGCGCACTTTACATTCAATTGATAGATTTTAATTGAATTATTCGCACTATTTCTTTTGGTGTCGATCGTTTTTGCTTCGTCAACTTCAGTTTTTATGCTTGTCGACGGCATATCAAAAACTGAAAAAGGAATTTTGTTTACACGAACAAGTTTTTAAAATATTTTTTCACCTCGAAGGCGCACCGAGCCTTGAGCTTCACCGAGTGAGTTTCTCGATACGCAATTAAAAGTTCCGAAATCTTTGAACTCAAGTTGACGAACGACCAAACGCATGAGAAATCGGAAATGTGTCGTCGCTGTTTCGGTCACAATGTATTTCGAGCCGTTTATAAGTACCTCACCCGTGTCTCGCATCCAATAATTTGCGCTACTCGGCGATACTTCGACGAAGCATTCGAGCTCTACTTCGGTCCCCAGGGGAGCACCCACTAACTGATTGGGAACTTTAATAATTGGTGGAACTGGAAGAAATTTGATACAGTTTTGTTAAAATTAATTATTATCACTCAAATCGAAAGTTCGAGAAAGCACCCCCTGTGCTTCACTGCATCACAGAGCGCATCTCCTTGCGCTTCGCTGCATTGCACGGCGCAATTCTTGCGTTTTATATTTTTGAAAATGAAATACTTACAGTTCACTTGAAGCCGGACTCGCTTGCTGACCGAAGGGGGGATGCCATTAGACGCAATACATAAGTAGACCCCCATATGACGTCGATGGACACGGCTAATGTTTAAACTTTCTGTATCCACAAACTCCACTATAAAAAATAAAAATCAATTTTTATAAAAACTAATTTTAATAAACAAATTTTCTCTTTACTTAATATTAATTTATAGTTTGCATCACTCAGAAAGAAATTATACAAAGCCTTCGCAACACTACAGCAATTAATCTTTCACTGTTTTTGTTTCTATGGACATTCCATAAATTTCAAAATCATATTGGTAGTTTAATTTCGAAAAAATCAGAAAAATAAAAATGAAAAAAGGTGGGATATGAACAGTAAAAAAAAAAAATTCTTTCGCTATCTTTTCATTTCCTTTGAACCGGAGCGAAATTCGAGCATAACTTAAGCTCTAATTTAAATGGCAACTCAGTCATTAATTTCCAAAACAAATAAACCAGTCGTAGATCAACAACAACGTCGACTAAGATCAATGAATCAACGTCCATAAAAAAATTTTCAAACAAATTAATAACGGTAAAAAAATTACAAGTCTTAGAGTAAAAATTCTTACCCTTTTTCTTCTTCTTATTCTCTAATCGCAAGACAATGAGCTGACCATCCTCCCTCCGCCAGATAATTGTTGGTTTTGGATAGCCCACTGCCTTGCAAGTAAGAGAAACGCTTTCCCCTTCAGTGGCCGACACGTCTTGGCTCGTTTCATCCCATGATATGTCAGGAGGAACTATTTTTAATTTAAAAATAAAAATAAATACATAAAACTATTAATTTGTGATTTTATTACCCCTATTGCGGTATGAGCTCAACTTGAATTCTGTTAAGATTTATGGATAAAGCTTTTGATATTCTAATCCAAACAACTTTAAATTGGTCATGGCAATTCCGAAGGGAAATCAGAAAGCATTAAGCCAAATGCAAACACTTATGAAACCCAAAAGAATAAGCACGGGTTCACCGTACTCATGAATATAACCTCTTTCTACACTACTAAAACCGCACGACCACAAGCAACTTGTTACGGACAAAGCCACTAATAACAGCCTCTTTATAGCACGCGTTGTTCGATAAATTATAGGCTCTAACCTAAGAGAAATCTGCTTATTCGAGTCACCAATTCAAATTATTCCGCGTGAGGGGAATTACCTACTTGCAATAAAATTGGAAAACCATTACGTAATAACCACGAAAAACGCTTCGGCATCTGCATTTCGCTTTTATTCCATTCTCAAGGCGTTCTCGCGAGGGAATACAATAAAAAAATTTCCAAACAATTACTATGCAAGGGAAATTAAGGAGATAATTTTTAAGTTAACATGAAACTCCATTGAGATTCATTCGTGGGAACTTCTATAATATAATTTCCCACATTTGTCCTCCTTTTCTCTTTATTTCCTACACCTGACACTCTGACACCTGCGTCAAATAGCAGTAATCACCAGCCGCTTTTCTGTATCCCTCGAGACTCTCAAGAGGCTCTAAAAGAATGATAATTGTACGAGTTGAGGCAATCAAGGATTAACTTATCATTACATTTAGCTTAAAAGTCACCTACCGATTTTTTTTCTCTCCTGATTTTACAAATTACAATTCACCCAAACTCTTTAATGTTAAAGTGATTAAGGCACACTTACTTACGACTTCGAGGTAACCGTATTGATGTTTCATGGGTGATGTGTTGATTTGGCACATGTAGAAACCCCGATCTTTTTCCTTGACTGAGTCGATGTGAAGATTCCATTGTCGTAATCCGTTATGTGAAGTCCTTATACGAGAATTGTGCGTTATAACGTGGGTATGGATTGTAAGAATAGTGTGCGAGTCGGATTTAAGCCACGCTATCTGCAAACGAAAATCATTTTAAATCTAAAACGCTGGCGATGAAATAATCGAATTTGCTCGAACAATTTTTCAAAGTTAATGAGGGCAAGAAGGAGACTTTAAAGCAGGTCACTCACTCTATTGCCTCCAAGTTTATCCACGATGCAGGACAATTTTGCATCTCGGTCGATAGGCACCGTCACATTCTGAATGGGTTCTGCGAAATAAGGTTCCGTAGTAACTACTGAAAAGACAAAAACGAGCACGTGAGGCTTCATCTCAGACTACATTATCCACGCGTAATTTATATCCACGGCGATACATTAGAAAGAAACATGACACAAGAGTGGGTCAGTAAATCAAACCCAGTGCTTAAAAGGAAAGCTACACAAGTTATAAATTATTCTAGCGTAAAAATTTATAGTTCGCTATCGCAACTGCGTTATTTGAAGTTTAAAAAAATCATATAATCATTTAAATAAGCTCCCGTTCCTTTCTTTTCGCTGCTCCATCACATTTTTTTTCAAGTGTCTGTCAAAATTTGAAACCATAAGAAAAGAGTTCAATCATCCGTTTTCAGTTTTGTCTCTTTCGCTTGTTGTTTTCAATTTAAGGAAAATCTACAAGCGGAATATAAAAAAGAGGGGGAGAAGGCCATTTCTTTTTGTTTCTACCGTCCTCCTTTATTTTAGGAAGTAATCCTTGCCTGTCAGTGTCGTGACAGTGAGGTTTTGTTGTTGTCATTATGTTGCACACTGTTCGCAGTGTAGACGAGGGCAACTTACTTGCCACCAAGGCAAATTAATGGATTAAATGAGCTGAATTTATCGCTAGGAAAACAGAGCTTGCAAATAGTCAAGCAACCTTAAATGAATAGTCGTCTGGGCTAATGAACGTGCAAACAAGCCAGGGGAAAAAAATTGAATTAAATTTTATAAATCACCACATTTTCTTTTAAATTAAATCTAATTAATACTGTTGATTTAAAGGAGCGAATTTGTTTTTATGTTCAATCATTTTACGATTTGTGAAATTGTTTGCAAATTCTTTAATAAAAAAAAATTCAATCATATTTTTCTCATTAGTTATATAGAAAAGATTCTTAACTTTAGTTTGATGCGACTATGAATTGATTTAAGAAGTGCTAACAAAAATGCCATAAAAGCTATGTTAACCATGAGAAAATTTGCATCTCGAGTGTTTTCATCATACTTTTCTTCCTCCCTCGTCTTCTTTTATGAAAGATAAACTGTTCCCGTTTATAAAAAAGCTAAAAAGTCAAATTAGAAATCAATTCTCGTTGACCAATGACATTTTTATGGATTTCAGCAGTTATCATTTCTGTTTGTGTCGTCCCAGCTCACAGAAATGCATCAAACCATTTATTTAACGACTTCATACGGTCAGTGGTCTTTCAATGGTTTAAATACGTATTTAATGATATGAAATGATTATTATAAAAATAACATCATCTTTGCAATTTATTGCACATCACTTAGCCTCGACTTGCGACGTCCTTATCACATCAAATTGTACATGTGCAAATACCATGCATTCTTTCATCATACGATGATTGCCACGTACGATATTAAACATGAAAGGTTTTGACCTCGAGCAGCATTAATTACCCTGTTTTACTTACACGTGATCTTTCCACAAACCGACCGCAAATGTCTTGTCAAGCACAAGCAGTGGTTCTAAGTTTGCAGTTTAGCAAATGAGACCCTGAAGTTAGGAAGTTCAAATCCATCATCGTATATTAACCCAGTTGAGAAGGAAAATAACTTTTATTTGTTCAAGAGATTTCCATTAGAGAAACAAAACTATAAATAAATAAATTCGGCTTTGTGATATTTCCAAATATTTGTTCGGAGAACTAATATTTGAAAAGTATTTCGTTGAAAGTTTATTTCTGCAAATATTTAGGGGGGAGGGGGAAATGTTGATTTTGTTCAATCACATGTTGGAATTTGAAGCAATAAAATGCATAGAACGATAAATCGATAATCCCAAGCCTGTAATCCTCTTTCGAAAAAAGATAACTTTTAATATTATGCGCTGCCTGGTGAATAGAATGTTTTCTACACATTGTTTTCTATGATGCCTGATTACCACAGATAACGATTCACTTTGCCTATTAATATTAATGAATTTAGCAAGTCGATATGGCGCACAAAATTTAATGTCTTTTGTTGAAACTTTGAAAGCACAAAAGAATTACGTTTTTCGTCACTTCATTGAATAACCCACTTAATTTTCATCTTCAGACACTATGCCGTAACAAATTAACGCGATTGGAGTCTTTTAATAAATACCTAACTTAGTTTTCTTAATACGCGCACTTTTTTGCGTCGACGAGAACTTTTGAAAGCGTTTGCGCAAGCGCCGTTGCTTTAATTCACGGTCATGGCACCCTAAACAGCTGGTAACTTTATTTTTTCTAAATTTCTCTTACTGTCCCTTTTAAATTACATTTAAAAATTTAAAATTTAGGTCAAGAAGTTGGAAGTTCTATAGGAAAACATTAATTATTGATTCCGTCAGCTGGAAACGTCAAGAATGTCATTTTTGCGACATTTTTGTATCGGTTTTTAAGCCTAACCGCTCACGGCAGTTGTCCATTCGTCCCGATCTGCATTAATACATTAAATATTCAAGGCACGAATTGATGATGTAAGACCCGAGAACACAAGAGACCCTAAAAGGTAGGAGGGCCATTAGATATCAGTTTATTCTAAGCAGGTTGGTTCACACGACTATTCTCGCATCTCTCACTTTTTCTTTTTATGTTTGCACTATAGTTTAAACTTTGTACTTTGAGAGTCGCATTGAGGGTGGGAAAAAAAACTTTGCTCTCTTTCTCTTTCTCCTTTTCACCCAAGATTCAGTTGTTGTGTAATGGGTTTTCACTCATTCGGAACTATCGCTAACATTGGGAATTCCAGTTGTTGCTTTGAAGATAAAAGCGATACTCAGGTCGATCGCCTTTTCCGGAGGAAATGACGTGGTGATAAAGCACGGCTAAAACTCCCATTTCCATTCTGATATAGCAATATCAAACCCCGATACAACAATGGTTAAGCGACTCTTGCCATACAATAACATTACGCTACATCGAGAACGGGTGCAGATTGGATTTGAGGGGAGTTTCTATTGATGAAAGAAAGAAAGAGTCGATCAATTCATTACACACAGTAACTAGAGACAAGTTTAGAGAAGCGACGCGTCTGAGTTAATGGTTTTCTACTGATCGTGGGCAATGAAATACGTTATGATTATCTGCGCTAACAGTCTTAATTAAATGAAATACACTTGCGAGTAAAGTTGATTCAACATTATTAACGCAATACCAAAAAAATGTTTAAAAAAACATTGAAATGTCATTTAAAAAACATTATTTCAACATTTAACGTTAAATTAACAATGGGACTGTGTGCAGTGTAACAGTATGACTACGATACACTAAAGTAAAAACGTTAGGTTAAAGTGGACACAAAATTTATATCGTTCCTAATTTAGCGTATCGTAGGCATAATGTTGGGTTGCACCGGTTGCACAAACTCTCTATTTAATGTTATATAAAAATGTTAAATACATATTAGAGAGTTAGCGGGAAACAAAATTTATGTCTCATAAATTATAAATCTGACATATTTAACGTGGAATTAATAAGTTAAAAGGCGTAAGTTTTGTTCTCCGCGAACTCTATATTGTCATATAAACCATAAAACAACGTCTGGAATTGAACGTTATGAACTAACGGTAGATTCAACGTTCACTCAACATTGAATCAAAATTAAATGTTGAAATAATGTTTTATTAAATGACATTTTTAGTATCGACTCGACGTATCTATGTTGAAAAATTAAAATTTGATCAACATTGAAATAACATTAGCTGGTTTATTTGAAGTTCCGCTGCGTGTGGAAAATTAATCTTAGGGAGAAAAAAATCAGAGACTTGAAATGTAACATGGCACAGACGTTTAATAGGTATTTGCACTGGTCTTTTCTTTTCTTACATTTTGAAACGCAAGAGGACGCGGAAAGCGAAGCGAATTCTGTCGACTGCCAAAGAATTTCAGGAGGAATTTTCTTATTTGTGCTCACGGGCGATTAGGTTCAACAGAAAGTGCACACATTGGAGGACGATGGGATAAGAGTGAACAGAAAGTGATGAGAATTTTAAAAAAAAAAAAGAAGAGGGGTTGGGTGAAAAAAGAAAATGTTCCAATTATTACAAGAGAGAACACTGCACCCTTCATTTCACAGTGAGAAGTCAAGGAAAGTGTGAAAGAATTACTTGTAATAATGTAAGGGAAATCATAAGTGTCTGAAAATGGTTTACAAGTTTGACAAACCGGTTTTTGCTGTGATTGATGGAATGTTGTAACTCGCATTGGTTTTTTTCCCAGGGTCTGTTGTTATTGGATGGAGAAAAACAAAGTGTGTTGCAAGAGGAAAACAGTGGGAAAGTTTTAGTGCAACTTTTATTATTTATTTATTTTTTAAAAGTAGACTCTTAAACTATTTCCGTGTTATTGGATCAGCAATACCACTCAATTGCATTTCGGTGAAAATGGCAGGTTTGTTTCAATTTAAGTGGTTTCCTGGTGCCATTCCTCAAAACGACTATACTAATGCAAGTAGAGCAAGCACTCTCTAAAATTTACTGCATTTGAGTAAAAATAAAATCTCTCATTTTTGTATTTATTGGAATTGAAGTCGCTTAAAAATCTATTCAATAGAAGGTGTTTATTGCAATCACTTCCGGAGTAGCCGAAAGTGATAACAATAATCGATACAGAGTTTTCGGAAAACAAAACTTATATCTTATAACTTACAAATTCCATGTTAAATATAAGTTAGATTTATAATTAATGTGGAATTTGTAAGTTATAAGACATAAATTTTGTTCTCCGCAAACTCTGTATTAGGCAATGAGGCAATCAAAGTGGATTTTTACTGTTATTTTTTTAAATCAACCATTTTTTGTGAATTGCATTAATTTGCATTAATTGTGACATGTGAGTGCTAGGTGATATCTGCATTGTTAAACTCTGCAGTCTATACAGAGGACTTATTAATCCAAAGCTCAAAGGAATGGTATGAAGATTCTGAAGACTTTATTTTCCAAGATGACAATGCAACTTGTCATTGCTGTAGACTAGTAAAAATGAAGTCAAAACCCTTAAACTGGCCAATAGTCCAGGGATAATATTCACAAAAGCAAGCGTTAGTTTTTGCTTGAGACAAAACTTGCGAATTTCATATGAAAAAGTAAGTAAAATTTTAGTTGTATTTATGATAAAGTGTGAATAAATATTTACTTACGCAAAATTTTCTGTAGTAAAATAATTTTTATAGGAAAATGCAATAGTAATATCTCTACTTTACTTATGAATTTGCGAAGGAATTATTTCATGAATACCAGCTTCTCAAAAAAATCAACAAATAAGATTGAATTGGCACAAGCCGTTAAAGAAAGTGTGCATGAAATTCGTCCAAACTATTGCAAACACTTTGTACAGTCAATGTCTAGTCAAATTACATATTAACCGATGTGTATCATTAACCATGATCACAATAAGCAGCGTGAAAACATTAGAAATTACGGTTAAATTAAGTTCTACCTAATACTCTACGTCTTGAAACTTTACAAGAGTGAAAATCGATGTCTTATATTGCACTTGTTGTTGTTCTAATAAGTTTCGTAGCAAAACTATCATTTGGGTCTGTCACACCCGACACAATTTCATTGACTCTTCGCAAGCGTTAACAAGTTTACACTAAACACTTCTAACCAATGTCTATTTTAGTGACACTGCTGTTTTCCTTGTCACCTTCTTTATATGGTCAGCACAGCTGTTGAACAACGCAGCCCAAAGAGACTTGTGTATATCGTCCTGACATGAAACTTACACAGCACAGATATTAAACGCACTGAATGTTGTGACAGGAAAAATCTATTATGTTTTCGACTAGGTTGCAGATGCTATCGGCTTGTGTGCACTGTGCCGAGGAAAGAATGAAAAAAAATGAAAGAAACCATTATTTGCCAGCTGCTAATGAAGTTTCACTGCCTTCACCGCACTCATATTGCTATAAAATAATAACTAAAAAATTTTTTGATAAAGTAATAGTGTAGTTATAGCAATAACAATGTAATAATTTCGTTTCTTTCATCGCACCGATTGAAATTTAAAAGCGTTAAAATAAAAGTAGCGTTTTTAGTTTGTTTGCTTTGTAGATTAATTACATTTTTTAAAGTGTTTGAGAGTGTGAATGATTTTCAGTAATTAAAGCCTTAAGAAATTATGTTGGAACATTGATCATACTAATATTATTCATCATTTTGCGATTAAGCTTTGATTTCCACTTATGAATGATGCAGATAACGAGTAAATAAGGTTGTTATTGTAAGGTC
Source organism: Stenotaenia linearis (assembly GCA_034700445.1). Classification (NCBI taxonomy): domain Eukaryota; kingdom Metazoa; phylum Arthropoda; class Chilopoda; order Geophilomorpha; family Geophilidae; genus Stenotaenia; species Stenotaenia linearis. The sequence continues at coordinate 5,922 of JAQIXT010000037.1, read as the reverse complement.
TAGGTAGATAGGTATTTTATTTAATGTTAGCCTAATTTCTGCTACAAAGGCTAAATACCAACGCCAGAGACCAAGTACTCCTGGAAATTTTGCCACTCGGGAATTTTTTACGGACAGGAAAATCTTCCGAACACGAGACCAACGGCTTAAATTTCCCGAACACGAGACCGACAGCTTAAATTTCCCTCCGAAGGAACACCACTTGATTTTCCTTGGCCAGAAAAATCACCAATTTTAGCCAGATTTGAACCTGAAAACCTTGGGCCCAGAGGCAAGCGCACTAACCACTAGTCTACCAGCGCCGTGAAGTCTAGGGATATTGGTTGGTTCAAAGTTCTAGAAGAAATTGTTCTAAAAAATTTACAAGTGAAATGGCTGATTCCTTGCAAGAATTTTCAAGAAAATAAAATTTAAAAGATTACTTCTTAGATTGAAAACATTTGCCAATCTGACATCACAAATGGGGAACTTTCAACGAAATTCAAAATGGCTGACAATGCGATTAAAGCAGTGCAGAAGAAATAGAGAATTCTATCTTTTTCTCTACTTCAAACGTTTATATTTTTTAAAAAACCAACAAAAATATAAAAACCAATAAAGAAATACTCAAAAATGAAGTATCTCGTTATCCGCCATCTTTATTTGCTCGGAAAATGTGGTCACAATGGAACCACCTGTTTTTTTCTCAAAAATTAAATCGCTTTTAAACACGTTTAACTTTGTAGAACATTTGTTTTTAAATTTTTATTAACTTAATTTGATTTTAAAATTTTGTTAATAAATTACGTAGTTGTTGTAATCATAGCTTATTGTAGGCAAATCAATTTTAAACATGTCATTATCATGCTTTTGGTTAGATGTAAATATTATCGAGGGAAAATTAAAACCGATTACATCAATGAATTAATCCATTAAAAATGATGACGACAATTACAAGATAAATTGTTTTGATCTCTCAACTAATTGATTTTGTGTAGTGGAACAAAGAATTAATGAAAACAAAACACCCTCAGAACCTGAAGATCTGTTATAAATATAAAAAAGCTCTCCAAATGGGAAATAAAAAGCAGAAATGGCCGAATTAATCTTCACTTATTCCCACCACCAGTACAATGATAAAGGCTCTATAAATCAAGTTGGAGCAATAAACAAAAAATATATTATTATTAGTTCAAGTTTCACTAGTGTTCCTATTACTTTTACGATGAGAAACTACTATGTGTTTTACTGGACACTTTAAAATCATCACGGTGATTTCATTTTATAATTTCATCATTTTTTAACTCTATGGATGAGGTTAAAGAAAAACTCTGGGGTTTTCACAGATGGCGCAGCTTATGCAGTTTTTTACACCAGATGCCAATGACGGCGACAAAATTCTTAACTTTAGACAAAAAAATATTAGTGGAAAATTAATGCCAAATTTTAGATCGATAATTTATGATATAGGTAACCCTAGCCTCCAAGGGAAGATGTTGTGTTGGGAAGTTTTGATTTTAATTAGAAAGTATGAAATGGTAATTTGAATTGTTTTTATTTTATAGTGGAAATTTCTTGAGAAGTTTTATAATAGTTTTGGAAGGCGGCTTTGTGTTATGTTTCGTAATTGTCTGTGTGAGGTATGTGGTCGAGTATTGGAGATTAAAGAAAAAGGTGTGAATTTATAAATCAAATCTTAATTTTTATTGGTTTTCACCTGATTTTTATTAATTTTGATTTTGATTTTCATTGATTTCCAATTTGTTTTCCATTGATTTCTATGGATTTCCATTGATTTCCATGGATTTCCATGGATTTCCATGGATTTCCATGGATTTCCATTGATTTCCTCTTTGATTTCCATTTTGATTTTCATTGATTTCCACTTTGATTTCCAGTTAGATAATTTTTTTTCCGATTCAATTCCGTATTTAACAAAACTAATTGAAAACAATTAATTTACACATGGTTTCCAATAAATTCCTTTCCCCAACAAAAAAATTTTAAACTATTCTTAACCAAGTTTAAAGTTCGATAACATAAGAAACTAATTTTAAAGAGTTAACCGCAGAACGAAACTTTAAAAAGAAATCAGCCCCAAATCAAATTTGAGTAAAGTCGAGTACAGGACGATTTCGAGTAAGAAAAACTTGGATAAAGGAGAAGGGGAAAAGAAATGGAATAAGAGGAAAAAAATAGAAGAAGAAAGAAAGAAATCGACTAATGAAGTTTCACGAACTGTGTCCCAAGAAATGGAACATGGTCACTGGGGGCAGCACACTGATTTTCAGATTGAATGAGTACCTATAGCTACAATTCAACTGAGAAGAGAATGAACTTCAAATGGAATGCCACAAGCACACACACACAAAAAAAGAAAAAGATCTCATACTTTTTCTTTTCTTTACTGCACAATCTTATAGCAAAATAATAAACTTGTTATAAAATATTTGCTGCTAAGATAAAAGAAAAATTTTGCTTGCTGGTGAAGAACTTTTTTTTTTTTTTTTTCTTTTTTGGTTCTGTGAGGGGATTTAGAGGATATGGTGGAAGGTTCAAGTTATGCAAACCCGATCCAAGTGAGACTTTCATTGCCAAACGGCAAAGCACAGCTGCTGCACGCGGACTGACTAAGGATCAGCTGTAAATCGTCTCAATGGAACACACGGGAGCAGCTCCATTTCATATCAATCACTTGACTTTGAAAAGAGATGTGTCGGGGATACATGCGCGCCAACAGTTTTGATTAATGATAAGTTTATAGGGATGTTGTTATTGTTATTTTAAAAATTTGGTGGGAGGTGGAGTGGGTTTTAAGTTAATTAGTGTAGTAAAGTTTGGGGAAATGATTCAATTAGGGGTTTATATACCCGAAACTTTTAAGCGGTGTGTTGTGATAATGGTTGTAATGCAATTGTGCAAGTCCAGAACACGCTCCAAGTAGTTGGAGTATTTGAAAAAGTCTGCTTGTAACGTGTGAAAAAGTCTATAATCTGCTTGAATGACCAATGTAAACAGTTGGTCGAAAATGCGACGATTTCGTGCTAGAAAAAGCTAAAAATAGAAATAATTTTTTTTATAGAATTGAAGTAAAAAAAATTGGATTTACAAAAATTTAAATAATTAACTTTGATGCAAAGTATTTTAAAAAAATTTTTTTTTTAACAATGTTAAATGTAATTGTATGATTTTCTATTGACGTAAACAATTTTAAATTTTTTACGTCTGTTTACTCCGTTCAATTTTGAAAATATAAAAAGATTGAATTAAGATTTGATTTTTTTCTTGTTTTTAATTAAGCAAGACTTAAATGTTGTATTAAAAATGTCGGGTGGTAAAAACCGGGAGCGCGTGACAATCATTTGATTAATGTAGAACCAATGGTTAGTGCATTTGCATGAACACGGAAATATGGCACAGGACCAACTGAAATCAAATTGCATTCACCGGGCCAAGTTCAACATGATGGACTGCACAAATTACCTCATTCCACTTTTAATTACTCAAAACTGTCCTGAAGAAACAAATAGACATTTAAGATTTAATTAGCTTACCATTCAACCGGCGAGGAAAAATAAAGAAGAATTGGTGATGGTATTGTTTACTCGGCGCGAGCAGAAAAAAAAGAGAGAAAATTAAAACTTTTATGCCTCATTACTCCTAAAACCAATAGCTCAGAAAAGATGGAAGAATCTGCACTCTTTTTAAACCATGTAAACAAACTGCACTTGTCTGTTGACCTGTAAACAGCTGCAGCCCATTTCACTTTGCTTTTCTCAGCTGTTTTATTCTCACTACATAGCACTAATAACCACATAGATGGAGCGTCTCGCTATTAAATCCATTTTTTTTCTTCTTTCCTTACAGAATTTTCACATTAGCAATAAACTCAGGTAAATGGGGGAATTTTAAGACTATTGTAGAGATAACATGGCTTTTTTTTCCTTTATAGTGGACACAAGTCCGAGTTCGGTGGGGAATTTGCACAGTAGAAAGAGCAAAGCTCCTTGCTAAGCTTGTGGACATGGTCTGGTTGTACGAGTGTAATGGAGCCTCGAAGTAATAACAAGGGGGAGATGGAGAAATTCTTTTTGGTCTCATCAATAAACACTAATTCAATAATTATGGACAAGTGTAAGTGCTCGACAATTACGAACTTGCTTCGCTGCATGTCACGTCTGAAATCAAGACCTTCAACCTCTTAATGCGCTACTTACTTAATTACGATGTACTTACGTTATTGTTTATTTGGCTTCTGCCTCTTTAATAATTCAAGCTTGCGCGCCATTAAGGAAGTGGGTAATTCAATGATTTAAATACGGTAATTCGATCGATTTAGATTGTAAGATCGACAAAGCAGACGCTTAAAATAAAAGGTTTAATGATTAAAGGTAAAAATAAAAAAATAAAATATAGCTGATATAGCACACTTTTTATTGATTGGTGGATAAAATAACAAATCCTTTAAACTAACATGAGTGAAATACGTAAATATTACATTACGACTAAAAAAGACGACCGCACTTGTCGGAGTCCGAACACCGAAAGCTATAGAAGCCCCATTACAAGGATATTGGATTAATATTTTTATTTAATTGTTTATCATTCTTTAAAATTGACAAAGATTATGTAACATCTATATTATATGTCATATACAATTGTTAAATAAGAAGAATCATTTCTTTTCATCACAATAACGTGAAGTAAAATCATTGGTGTTGATTTTTCTTTCCACAAACTGTAACAAACACTATTGTTGCATACCAATGCATTAGTTGTTGGTCCCTTTAACACTCACCTTCCAAGATTTTAGTTAATGAAATTTGCTAAGGTTTGGTTTGGTTTTGTTTGCGGTGCATTTTGTTAATTAACCAACGAACTGGCAAAATCAATCAAAACAAACGTAGGTTTTGTGGTTCGAATTACAGTTTGTGGTCCATCATAATCAATGCGTGTAATTAGTAGTATTGATATGTGGATATGGAGAATAATTAACACAATGATGCAATACCGTTTCGCCGAACATATTAATTACAACGACTTTGGACACCGCGTATCTTGATAACACGTATCGCGAATGGTATGAAATTGATATATTGCTCTGGCAACTGATGCATTACATTTACGATAGAGAACACGATAGGGACAAATATTAATTTACAGATCAACAGAATCCACTTAAAACGTCATCAACCCCTTACAGCTATTGAGATATTTAATTTCCACGTGCAAATAAAGTTTCCCCTCTATATCATTTCCGCCAGACTCACAAACGCGATTCTAAACACAGATAATATTATAAAATACTGCATTTGCCAAAATGCGGGGGAAAAGTTAGGAATTACGTTTATTTCCTGAACTTGCTGTTTCGACAGATTTCTTCCCACGAAATTCAATTCTTTTCATGCCTATCACGATTTTTATTTTTACTTTTTAGTGAGTTTTTTTTCAAACTGCGTCTTGTCTCATCAATACAGGGAAGTTTCTTCTTTCTTCCGTTGAAATCACTTGTTGGGATGCCACAAGCACACATTGTAGTCGCACTCATTAGCTTTCAAGAGAGGTTCACATTGGAAATCTGCATGCTAACCAATTTGAATAGTTTCCACACACAAGAATACTGATGCTTAATTTCAGCATCACTAAGTCTAGATTTCGAGTTTTAAAGAAAAACGTAATGAACTTCACTTTTCCCCCCTTCCGAGAGGCACATTGTGTCATCAGGAGCAAATCAATGAACCTCATCAGAATGGGACAAATGCCTTCGTACTCAAACCATTGGGGTAGAAAGGGGGGAGTAAGGGGAGGAGGAGGATACTCGGTTGGAGTTTCCTTTCCTTTGCAATTCTTTTCCAAAATAATGAAGGTTAATGCTTGTTTAGGGAAATTTGTCAATTTCCAATTGGTTTGAGAACGATCAATAACAAACCACTGCACGGCTCC